>JACXGK010002181.1:16378-30906 GCA_016801125.1 Novumbra hubbsi | reverse complement strand
CTCACTCTCCCCCGTCCCCTGTCCCCGTCCCCCTCTCAACCCCCCCATGCTGTTCTAAACTGACGGCTGCGTGGAGCAATGGGAGACGTGGAGTATCTCTTTCATCCTCTTTTCCTTTGTGTCTTAACTTTTCTAGTCTTTCCTTCCCTGAAGGTCTTATGTTCAGGTTTTTGAGATGAACTGTTCCCACAAAGCTTTGAGTGGTTTTCGTAAGAGGCGGGTGATGGAACAAGTGGTGCCACTGTCCTCCGACTGGATCAATGTCTAACGATTCATGCCGGGCAAACCAATGGAGATGAGTGTCGCTAGCCTAGTGCAGCACAGAAGTTGTTTTAGTCTCTCTGTCCACAATTCCTTTAGCTGCTTGAGGTAGAAGATTGTTTCTTCACCCTGTGGTGTTGGATCATTTCGTGTCTTTGGTAATGGAAACACTGACATGAAACTGGCGTACAGGAGGGGCCTGAACATTTATCCCTTGGGAGCCCCAAGTGTTAAGAGTTAACAAGGTGGAAGTCATATTGTCTGTCCTGATCAACTGGGATTGGTCTTTTTAGAGGTCAAGGTTCAAGTTTGGCAGTTGGCCGGTACTGGTCCATTCACAGGTGTCCAAGCTTCCTAACGAGCTAGGAGACCGCTGTTGAGGCCTTGCTAATTGTCATGCAGGTGTTCGTTCTGTCCTGTGGAGTGGTGATTTGCAGTTCAGCGGTAATGTGTCATCTATGACTCTGTTTGGGCGCTATGCATATTGCAACAGGTCCAGAGTGGTGTTATGATGGAGGTTTTGTGCTTCTTAGCAAGCCTCTCAAAGCACTTCTAAGTCTGTGTGTGCGTGCATGTGTTTGATTGTGTGTGTGTCATTCATATTGTGTGTGTATGAGTGACAGAAATGTCTGGATGAACTCCATTTTAAAGATAGACATTGGAACATCTGTCAGACTGTGGCAGTTGTGAGGTGGTGTGTAAACTGTACAGTATTAATATTTCCACTGTGGCCCCATTAGTCTTTACCCCAGTTTCCTCTTAACAGAGGCTGAGAGCCACCGCCTCTCCACCCACTGGCCTTCTGGTGAACATCTAGAAACTTCCAGCCTTGTATAAAAAACTAGGAGGCAACAGTAGTTCATTGGAAAGACGGAGAGTAATCTTCACAGATTAGATAGTAGAGCTGGGAGAGGAGAGTTGGGCTGTGTTTAACCCATATTAGCCTCTGCTGCTGCCGAAGCGCTTAATTAAAACTACCCACAATTCCCTGGGTGCCGGGTGGTGAGTTGACACCAGGTAATGTCCTGGCTCCAGTGAAAACATGTACACACAGAACCACATGTATGCAGATCTAAACACGAAAACGACTAAAAACGCAAAGACATGGAAACACATTAAAACACACCTGCATACACATATACTTGTCAGTATTCAACTCATATACAATACATAGCAGATGAAATGTGAACATGTTGCAACATTTAAGAACAATCCAAGTCATCTCCTGCTGTTCACAACTGAAGCAAGCAAACCATCAATCAAAAGTACCATGTCTCTTGTTCCTGTTGCATTCCTCCTGCTGACTGTGACTCTTCATCTCTCCACGGTACTCCTTTCATACTCTCCTCAACCTAATCACCAGTTTCTAATTTGTTTTACTCTCCTTTCGATATTTTTGCTCTTTCTTTTGCCTGAATGTACTGTAGTAATCTCAATATTGACAATACATTTCAGAACTGAACTGACCATTGTTTACTGCGCCTGGCATCATTTCAAATTCTTATTAAAATATCCTTCATTTTCTTTGCTAAAAAACGACATCTTGAAGTGATGATTGTGTGATTTCCTGTCTCTTTCAAAATAATTATTGTATGTAATACTTTATGTACAATATGGCATTTGATTTCATATTGAACAGATGTATTTTTCTTCAATGTAATCTGTTATATTTCCAGCAAAGCTATTTTAATCCGACTACAAGTGCTTTCGAAAAACAATAATTATGTGTTGGAATACTTTTAAAATAAGAGATTCAATTGACAATCTTTCAACTCATAACAAACTAATGTCGTAGGCCAGTCCTATGAGTCTTTTTCTGGCCCAAGCATAACATGGATAAAATCCACCTCAAACTTTGATTTCAAACAAACCATTTAAAAAAATGACAAAGAATAAGTATTTTGTAATACTCAATGAGGAATGTGATATGGCCTATTAGAGGTCTAAAAATTGTCATCTGGCAAATCAGCAGTCCACTCAAATGATTTTCCAATCTCGATGACCGTCAGCCCCTACCATCAGTAGAAGACTTCACAAGCTGAAGGACAGAGGTTGGACTGTAAGATGCAAAAACACTAGTTAGTTTATAAACAGAATGGTCTAAAAAGACCCAGAAGAGGATTCAGAGTGATGAAAAAAGGTTGTGGACAGATGAAAGAAATATCGACAAGTGCCAGAGTTTAGTGTGGACAAGGTGGATATATGTATGGAGAAAAAAAGGCAGACTAACTTATCTGTAAAATACAAAAGCCAAAAAGTGGTATGTTCTTGACTGGCTACGTCAATCACTCAAACTAAATCCAAATGAGCGTGTGTTTGTCTTCCGTGTTGCTAAAGAAATACTGAAGGCAGAATGCCCCCCAAAAAAGACTTCAAGCAAAGGATATGCAACAACTCATATATTGTTTTATATTGTTGTTTTAATGTGCAAAGTTTGTATTGACAAACAATATTTTTGGCATATTTCAGGCTTCAATTTACATAGAGTCCTATAAGCATGTATTTCGGTCCGTATACTAATACTGCTCTCAATTGGCCATACCTTGTTTTCTTTGGAGAATTCTGTATTGCCAAATGGACATCTGGCCTACAGCAGTAAAGTTGTTATTGGCTGTTAGGTTTTAACATGATTTCCCATATTAATGTTGGTGCTACATTATGTTGTGTATTGTTTTTGGAAAGGGTTGGACACATTGTTACGTTCGCTTTAGATGTTAGTTTGCCTTTTTGTAGAAAATGGATGATAACCTGGCTGAAAGCCATCCTGTTCTCTGTACTCTCTGTTTATAAAACTGGCATACAAACTTGGATACGGTTTTCATCAGTGATTGCCTGAACATCCTTTTACATAATGGCACACACATCATTATAGTCAGCACATTTGGAGCTCCATTTGAATGGCTTGTGACATTTAATTACTAATCTACAAATACAATTGAAAATTGTATTTTACAGCTATGCTAACGAACGTTTACGAAGCACAGCTGTATATTTCTAGATTCCCGGATGTTATCCCAATTAACACCTTGGTTAAATGTACTAAACAACAATAAAACTGATCTTCTGGTAATGGGTGCCAAGGTGTACAGAGAGAAAAGCGTGGAACATTTACATCCTCTAGCATTCAATTCAAACCACTAGGATAATACATTTGTTGTCATTTTAGACTCTCACCCAAATGTTGAGGCTCTCTTAACAAATGTCACAGAGAAAGCACCGAAGTGTGTCCACCTCTCTGAAATGCCAACACTCGTAAACAACGCTTGTATAGATGCAATCGATGTATCCCAGAATACAGTAGTGTTTAAAACCTTAGCCACTTCAACTGATTCAGAATGCAACAGTGTGTGTGCTGAGACCAGAAGAGGGGAATGCATAACACTCATATAAAACAACTGACTGCATCGGTTGCCTGTTCGTTTAAAGTCAACTTCAAAATTGTGTTTATTGAGTAAGAAAGCATTACATGGCTTCGCACCCAAAACCACTCTAATATATTTTCATCAAGGGCCCCGGATTGCCCCTTGTGGCGCTGGTCATTTAGTCAACCAGCAGGTTAGAGAAAATACTTTTTGATGAGGCTGCCTACTGGTTCCGAGCAGTACCAGCTGCACGCAGGCATTTCAGAAAACCTTTCTAGAGAATCTGAGGTCTTTTGAAAGGTTTGGAATTCAGAAAGTGCTTTAGAAATAGAATTCATTCATGCTTTTTAAACAGACCAGGTTATAGACTGACCCCATTGTATAAGGAGAACTCAGACCAGGTTATAGACTGACCCCATTGTATAAAGAGAACTCAGGTAAGTGAAACAATTGTTTAGCTATTTCTTGTGTGTTACTTGAACATGATGAGTAGTTATCCAGAGCCATAGACTCAGTAAAATCCTGGATAAAAATTGATCTGGCACAATATTTTAAGAGAAGCAAAAGGAAATATCATGCTTGTCATACTTCATCTGCTCTCTCCATCTCCTCGCCTTAAGATCTTTCAATCATCAAATATCTATTGCACAATCTCCCTTTATTTCTCTCTCACTCACACTAGTATTCAGAGCCCTTCACATTTTCTTTAGCTGCTTTATAGGCTTTGAATCAAAACTTTTTCTCGTCAATCTACACACAATAACCCATAATATCACAAACTTTCCAGTGCATGTAAGAGTAGAACCCAAAGCTATATAGTCCAATTAACTTTCTGTAGACCTCTGAGGGGAATGTTATCTAAGCACAGATCTGCGGAAGGCTATAAAACAGCCTTCCACAAATCTGATCCACCAAGACTCTTCGATAGCCAAATTAACTGCCAGGAATGGTTAGGGTGGTGACCAAGAACCCAAGTGCCACTCAACAGTTTCAGTGGTTCTCTGCAGAAATGGGAGAACCGTCCAGAACAACAACCGTCGAGCCTGTTGGGTTAGGTGGCAGGACAGAAGCCACAGGACAGAAGCCACAACACAATTCGCACTCAAAACCAAAACTAACTAAACAAAACATGTCATGTGGGAGAGAGGCACCCTAACCCTTGAGTGGCCCATGTCAGTGAATGTCCTCAAGTGGTTCATGTCTGTGAATGTCCTTGAGAGACCCATGCCTGTGAATGTCTTTGAGTGGCCTATGTCTGTTAATGTCCTTGAGTGGTCCATGTCTGTGAATGTCCTTGACAGACCCATGTCTGTGAATGTCCTTGACAGACCCATGTCTGTGAATGTCATTGAGTGACCTATGTCTGTTAATGTCTTCGAGTAACCCATGTCTGTGAATGTCTTTGAGTGGCCCATGTCTGTGAATGTCCTTGAGAGACCCATGTCTGTGAATGTCCTCGAGTGGTTCATGTCTGTGAATGTCCTTGAGAGACCCATGTCTGTGAATGTCTTTGAGTGGCGCATGTCTGTGAATGTCTTTGTGGCCTATATCTGTTAATGTCCTTGATTAACCCATGTCTGTGAAGGAAAATAGGACGAGTGACTGAGTCATGAAAAATATTGAACCCCCACACATTTAAAAATAATAATAATAAAAAAACATTGTTATGTTCAATTTAAAACAATATGAAAGTCATTGAAACATTTGCGGAAAATAGGCTATGCATAAATCTTAAAGATATTATCCAGGAAAACAGGCCAACATTGAGGCTAACATTAATTGTTAAATGTATTTAACAATAAGCTTAGGTAAAAAAAAAAAGTAAAATGCTTGTATAAACATCAATCCCCCATAATATTTTAAAATGATCACTGTCACCAATCAACTGTAGTTCTAAAACACTTTGATTATCACTACACATTTTGCTATGTTAGCTATGGTACCAGCTAATTAGAAATAAACAATTTAAAATATGTAATAAACTTAAAAATAATAATAACAAAAATAATAGAATGTAATCAAAGCAACCACATTGCCGGCCTGCAACAACACCAAACAAATACACATTTCACTGGTATCCAAGTTGTTACATTAGTTATATTGAATATGAGCAAATGATGCCATCATAGCGGCTCTTTAAGCATTAGCTGTCACGCCCTGAGGTGTTTCACCTGTTCTCTTGTCTCCGCCCCCTCCCACCAGGTGTTGTCTATTTCCCATTACTGTCGGTGTATTTAGTCCCTGTGTCCCTAGCTGACAGTGCCAGATCGTCTTGTCTAGTACAACGAATCCAGCGTTCCATAGTCCTTGTTTCCGAGCCCCTGCCCAGTACCTTGCTTGTCTCTAGAGTTCCCGTTACCGACCTTTGCCTGCCCACCAACCCCGTCTCTGCCCGTCGTCTGACACACGCACACCAGCACTGTTGCCGAACCAAGCCTGTATATGACCACGAACATTCTGTGTGCTAACGCATCGTACTTACCTGATCGCTGTCCGTTCTTTGGGTCCTTCCATCATAATCCTGATATTAGCTTTATTACTAAATCAATCCAGGCATTTTAGGAACATTAAAATTCAGTTAACAATACTAATATTTAGTGCTGCCAAAGTCAAATAATTTAATAAAAAAATGTTAACATTGTTAATTGTTTGGTTGCCATTAAAGCATTTTTATTTTTTGAGCCTCAGAATCATCCATTGTCAGTGCCTGACTTTGGAGAAAGCTGTTACTTACGGCTTTGCAACAGTCTACGAGTAACTTGGCATTTGGCTTGCTGAAGCTGTCCAGAGGTCTTCGCATAACTTTTTTAAATGTAACAATTAAAAAGAGGAGCCTATGCATGAAAGTCTGGCGCATTAATAACGTTACTATCTGTATGTTAGAACTGTCTGTTCCATGTTGTTGGAATTTGGAATATTTACGGAAAAACCTGCAGTGCCTCCCCACCCTTTTCTCCAACTGGTCCGCGACGCCCTGAGTTAGCAAATCCACCCGATGCAAAGGTGTAATTCAGTGTTATATGACTGCAAAACTCCAGATTAGTGCCTTGATTAAGAACACAGTGGAGGGAGATGGCAGAACTGTGGGATCAATTTATACGGGCTACAAGTAGATTTTACCTGTTATTGTGGCAATTGGAGGGCCATGACATCTTTGTCTAATGGACCAACAGTTCCTGAACTTTTTTGGTTTCATATCAAGCACTATGCATAGTTTACAATAAACACAATATGTCTTCAACATAATGCACTGCGTTTTAAACAGAAAATTATTTATTTATGGCCAAATTTGAATGCATTCTGAAATTGTGATTAATCAGGATTAACCGCAGGAGTATATGCATTTCATTATTTTAATTGTTTGGCAGCATTATAATATACTATTATGATTAAATATATAAAATCAGTAAAAAAATCTGTAAACTATTGCATATTGCAAATTTTAAACCAACGTGTCCCTAATAAGACCTATCCCATTTTCACAAAAGAAGCAATCATTAAAATTCAGTTGATACATTTTATGCCAATCAGACTTATTTTAAACTAATGCTAATCAAATGTAAATTCTATACACATTAAAAACATCTTCATAACATCAAATTGACATTTTTTTCTTAATTATTTTTTCCTAATTATTCATTTCCTCTTTTGGGTCCTACTTTTAATTATATAGACAGCCCTTGAAATCAACTGTGCTACAAAGCCAGGTTTTCACACGTGTGTGTGTGGATGTGTGCTTCTTTCTGTGTGATCAGGATGATCGTCTTTCTGTGTGATCATGATGACCGTCCTTCTGTGTGATCAGTATGGGCATAATAGTCTGTGAGGAATTCTTTACAGAAAAGGGCACTTTATGACACATATTTAAGAAAAGATTTTAATAGTTATTTTATTTTTAAAAGCACCTTTCAACATTCCTGGTGAAATGTGGTCTACAATAATGCCCCACAATGTACTATGGTCAGTACAATGATCAAAAGCATAAAAACAAACAGATCAAATTCTTACTGAGTACAATCATTTTAATTGTATTTTGATACTTTTGTCATTGTCATTTTTAATTTTTCTCCATCTAAGTGTTTTCTTTTAGTGAGTTTTGTGTGTGATGAGTTTCAGCAGGAAAAGCTAGAACCCACCATGGAAAATAAACAAATACAGTCCATGTGTCTCTTTGTAAATATAGTACTGGGATTTGCATCCAAATATGTATAGCAAGATTCTCTAAACTTGCTTATAAAATGTTCCTTTATTATCTGTATTTTTTACATGTTAAAATGATCCATGTCTGTTCTGATACAAGTTGTAGATTGTTAATTATAAAATTGTATTGCTCTTTTAATTCTTTTAATGTTTTTTCATTTCTCTTTTTATTTCTCTTTTAATGTCTTGTCTTGTAAAGCACATTGAATTGCATCTATGTATGAATTGTGCTATATAAATAAACTTGATTGATTGATTATAAAGAAGATATCTTAAAAATGAAGGTAGGGGTGTTTGAGACAGAATGTGACAATGATCAGTCCCAAAATTACAAAGACGAAAGTAAGAAAAAAGCAAGTGAGAGAGAGAGTGTAGATAAAGTGTATAGTGAGAAAGAAAATGATCAAAAGGGGCAGGGTCAATACCTATAACAAACTGCCTTTTTACACACAATTCTATGGGCAAGTGGGAGGGATCTGATTGGAAGCTGAACAATGTGTTTCTGCAGCATGGGGCTTTTATCATCCAGCAAGACGTCATTAATACTTAAATATTGTACATTTAAATGACTAAGGAACCAATGCAGCACATTAAACTAGAGACTGACGAAAAGACATGAATAAGTAAGTAGCACAGAGCTCAGGCTCTTACTTTCTAACCAGAACCCAGCTTTTGAATACATCAGTACATCGATTGATCATTTTTGAATGTGTATATAACCTTAGTTCCCTTATAGAGGGAAACCTTTCTGGTTACAGGTCTCCAGATCACAATTACAATAATTTCTTAAAGGGAGAGCAATACCCAAGTCCAAAATCATTTCATACTAATACCACATTACATCAATTTAGTTCACACCTTCTTTGTTTAACAAAAAACATGTACAAAATTAAGAGACAACTGAACCATTTTCTTTCCTTCCACAAAAAGTTGAAAAGGAAAGTTTTGAGTGAGAAACACTAAGGGTTCAATTTAAGAAAAAAACTGAATACTTCTTAACCTCACTTAAAACTTTTTTGAACAGGAAAGAAAAAGGCGCAATGGTCTCTTAATTTTTTCATAAGCTGTATGTTCCCTCCATTCCCAACCCCGACAAACAGCTCTTGTTGTGGCCCCCTTGCCAAGGTGAGAGCAGGGTTCAGTTGGAGGTGAGGACTCCCTCCTTCAGTGTAGTGGATTCAGTGCAGGGCCCAAAGACCCACTGGGGATGTATGGGGGAGGAGGAGGGGTAAAAGAGAGAGGGATGGGCATGGCAGAGGAGGATGAGGGGAGAACTCTGTACTCCAGAATTAAATATAGGTTGCAGTATTAGTTGTGGCATTAAGTTGACATGGGTCTTTATCATACTCGCCAGTACAACCATCTCCATACACCTTACTAGGACTTCTCATCAGAGTCGGAGGGCAGGTGCTTCCTGCGGTGGGACCCGGACTTGTACCGGTCCCACAGCTTGTGGAGCTCTGTGGCTTCTATCTCGATGTTGCTGCTGCTAGACCGGACGTCCCGTAAACTGGCCATAGGAGGGCGCACCTTCGCCCCCTTCACCTCCAACGAGCCCTCGATGGCCTTCTGGAGCTAACAGGAGAATAACAAGGGCAGATTCAGCCAACAAGGTTCAAGAGAATTGCCCAGTCCAAACCCAAACCCTGTCCTCTTCATACACTGACTAAGGACTACGGGTCAATTTTATGGAGTTTTTGTCATTTTGAAAAGAAGAACAATTATAAATGAAGCATGTGTAGAGACATTGATTAATGTTAAATTAAGCATAGCTAGAGTTATTGATAAATGATCAATTAAGCATGTCTAGAGGCATTTGGTAAATGATAAATGAAGAATTTCTAGAGTTATTGATGAATGCTAAATTAAGCATGTGTAGAGGTTTAATCGTCAATCTTAAACAAATCCTAAAGAAGTTGCTGTCATTTCTAAGTCAACCATATAACAATTTATATTATGCATTTAATAATTATATTAATAGTATTAAGTATGAGGGATGAGGAGTATCAAGGCTTGTCTAACCAAGGATAAATAAGGAGTATCAAGGTTTGTCTAACCGATGATAGATGAGGAGTATCAAGGCTTGTCTAACTGAGGATCGATGAGGAGGATCAAGGCTTGTCTAACTGAGGATAGGTGAGGAGTATCAAGGCATGTCTAAACAAGGATAGATGAGGAGTATTAAGGCTTGTCTAACTGAGAAGAGATGAGGAGTATAAAGGATTGTCTCATCAAGGAGAGACAAGTAGTATCAACGTTAGTGTGATCAAGGAGAGACTAGGACTAGCAGGACTTCTCTCATGGAGACACACATCAAGGCTTTTCTCACTGAGAACAGACAAGGAATGTCAAAGCTAATGTCACTATGGAGAGATGAGGAGTATCAAAGCTTGTCTCACTAAGAAGAGACAAGGATTATCAACGTTTGTCTCACTGTGGAGAGATGTGGAATTTCAAGGCTTGTCTAATTTGGGAGAGACCAGGAGTACCAAGGCATGTCTAAATGAGGAGAAATGTGGAGTATTAAGGCATGTCTAACAGAGAAGAGATCAGGAGTTTTATGACTTGTCTCACTTTGATGAGACAGAGTATCCAGGATTGTCTCATTGAGAAGAGACAATTAGTATCAACGTTTGTCTGATGAAGAAGAGAGACTGGGATTAGCAAGACTTCTCTCACTCAGACACAAAGAGTATCAATGCATGTCTCACCTAGGATAGACGAAGAGTTGCAGTGCTTTTCTAACCAAGGTTTTGATTGCCTGTCTACCACCAAATATCAGCCAATCAAAAAGCACTGTGCTTAGCAATGTTCCCCAGTTTTCAGCTGATTTACAAAGATCTCATACTTACTTCACTTGGGTTTTGTTAGGGGGAGAGAGAGAAATACGAAGAGGCCGAAAGATGAGACAACAACAAAAAACATAAAACAGTCCTTTGTTATGCTGTCACCAAGCAAGCAACAATAATTGTGGAGCTCATTAAATGAGCTTTGTGTAAAACTTTTTGCAGTGCATTGGGGATTGCAATTATATAAGTTACAAGATATATACAAAATTGCATGAAATAATTTAGCCTTTCTATTTGGCGACAAAATATGGATAAACTGGGATAAACCATCTCATTGGACCATCATCAACCATGTGCAGGAGATGTGAGAGCAAATAATGAGTCCAACCCCAATTTGGCAGTAAATGAAGAAAGCTCTGAGTCACCAACAATGGACCTACAACTGGTCTTTCCTTCTTTGTGAACGAAGTTATTTTGCTAGTGCCAAAGGCCAGCTGCCAACTATTGGCTACCTGGCAGGCGCAATATGTAGTTAGGGAGAAGATCAGATCAGCGAACTGCTAGGTCCATGCCGAGACAACGGCACAGTACCCCCATGTTCAAAGGGCTTGCTGGAGGACAACGTTACTGAATGTTGCCCGAGCAAATATCCGTGATGAGCAACACCTGAAAACCATCAGGGCTCGTCCACTGAGTGTAACTAGCCATCTCATAACCTCGTCTCCCAGCTTTACCGTCATACCTGATTCTAGCTTACACGGTTGAGGTTTTACTAACTATTTAGCAAGTGGTTAAATTGCCTTACTGGAATTGTTCAGTCTGATAAAACAACCTTGATACAATTCTGCTATTCTTAACCTACCTTTAATGCAAATTACTCATGAACAAAGAGGGAGTTGTGCCTTTTAGAAGTGATGGTTCCGCTGCATAAACCTTGTGTGCGTGTGTGTGATGGAGGTGACAGTTATGCTGATGATTGTGACAGGTAGGAAGGTCATCATGATGGAAATGGTCATGATAGAGGTGGCTGTCATGATGCTGGACAGGATGATGATGATGGTGTCATGGGTGCGACGGTGATGTTGACGTGGTCAACACCAGGTGACCCGTGACACTCACCTCTTTGAGGGACACCATTCCGATGAGCCGTCCGATGCTGGTGACGTAGGCGTGGTCCAATCTTAGCAGAGAAAAGATGGTGTGGGTCTGTTTGAAAGGAGAAAACCATACTTTGAACCCATGGCCAGAAGCGTTAGAACCAGTGATTGGTTGGTGAGTATTAAACCATAAGGCTTCCTGTGGGGTACACATTCCACTTGAGTTTTCTTAGCATCAAGAGATGTACCTGTTAAAGTGCCCTCCACAATTATTCGCACTCCTGGTAAAGATCACTAAAAAAGAGTTATAGAAAATGTACCTTTTGGAAGAAATTTGAAACCTTCAACCTTTAATGCTGTCATCAAGCAATAATTATGTGTGCAAATTCCTATATTAGCACAAAGACAACATATCAATTGTTCAATCTAGAACATGGAGAAATGTTATTGTTTTTTGAAAAATACATGCATTTGCTTGCCAGCCACACACGCAGCCGTCAGAGCAGAGAGGAGACCCACACTCCGCGTCCAGGCGGCAAAATGAATAACGCGAGCGCAAAGCCGCCGCTGATCACGCCCTCTGCCAACAGAACGGGATGTAAATGTAAATCTTCATCACTGCCAGAGTGTCTCTTTTGAGTCCCAAGCAACAATACAGTACAAAACGGATTTATGTAATATGGGTCTACACAAAGCTTTACAGTCACAGTCATTTTGACAAGTGACTGCCTATATCAACGGCAAAACCAAAACAAGGATCAACAGAAGAAAGTTCATTTGTAGTTCTAAACATGTTTAGGGTGTGTTTTTCTCACTTTTTGTTCCTACCACGACATTATTCCTCTTTCCTACAGTGTCCATTACGATTATGCAAATTAGATGACAATGACGTCATTTAGCGACTTTCCTTTAGCGACGTCATTTAGCTACTTTCCTTTAGCGACGTCATTTAGCGACTTTCCTTTAGTGACGTCATTTAGCAACTTTCCTTTAGCGACGTAATTTAACTACTTTCCTTTAGCGACGTCATTTAGCTACTTTCCTTTAGCGGCATCATTTAGCTACTTTCCTTACTGAGGAGTTGGTAACACTGGACAAGAAGCCAGATGGTCAATTTAGCCCCGTGGAAGTTGTGTTCATGGTTCCCCAAAATAATAAATAATGTTGACAGTTCGCCTCAGACCATCATTTTTTTAGTCAGTGACAAACTGTGTTCACAGACAGTGGTGTTCCTGAGCCCATACAATGATTTATACAGAATCTGGTCTGTTTCTAATGCAGTGCCACCTGAGGACCCAAAGATCACGAAAATCCAGTATTGATTTCTGCCTTGTCTCTTGCGTTCAGAGATTTCTCCGGGTTCTCTTAATCTTTAAACGATTTAGATGAGGTTTTGTAGAGGATCATATCCCCAATCTCTTTGCAATTTTACATTAAGAAATGTAATTCTCGAATTGTTGCACTATTTGCCCGCAAAGTCCCAACTTTTTGCGAATGGGGTTGTAGTTAATTTCTCTAATATGTCGTTTGTACACGTTTATTCAGTTGTTCAGGCAAACAACTTCTGTTAAAATTATTTAATTATTTATTATAATTTCCCTCAAAAGAGGGAAAAAAACAAACACGCGCATGCATTACACACACACACACATTTATGCACTGAGACGTGCACACTGAGACATGTGCACTGAGACACTGAAATGTGGACATGTTTAATGTGTTGACGGAGATTGGGTCTCTGATATTGGGAGTTGGCTGTGTGCAGTGAACTGAGGTGAGAGCTTGATTGATTGGTGCAGAATCCGACTCCTAAATGTTTAAACATCAGGCACGCAGTGGAGGAGAGGTGTTATGAATGGAGGACATTAAGCTATGTTGGTGATAGCAACATGTGAAAAGGAGAGGTTTGTGTGTGTGTGTGTGTGTCACAATAGAAACCTAATTCAACATTGCTCAAGAGCCTCATTCATTTGGCCTTGGTATTTTCTTTTGCACTTATAAAGAGACAGATATTTTAGCAAAGCAATTGCAACCAGCAACCTTTTGGGTTATTTGTTCAACAGTTAAACCATCTGCAGGCTATTGTGTGTTGATGGTGTGTGGTCTGCATATGTACAACGATCAACCATAACATTAAGATCACTGACAGGTGAAGTAAATAACACAGATTCTCTTGTTATCATGGCGCCTGTCAGTGGGTGGGATATATTAGGCAGCAAGTGAACATTTTGTCCTAAAAAATTATGTGTTAGAAGCAGGAAAAATGGGAATAAGTATCTGAACGACTTTGACAAAGGCCAAATTGTGATGACTAGATGACTGGGTCCATGCATCTCCAAAACGTCAGGTCTTGTGGGGTGTTCCAAGTCATACAGTTTTTCTGAATTGCTAAAACGTTAAACCACATTCTCTGAACCAAATTCTCAGTGGCCTAAATAATTTTGGCAAATCTTTAGGCAAAACATTAAATGAATTCAGGTTGTTGGACACCATTTGCAAATTCACTGTTTGCAAAAGTGTTGTAAAATGATAAACACAAGTGGCAAAAGTTAAACACAACTACAACACAGTGGTCTCCGGTTACACACAATGACTCAAAATAGTTCACACTTGTTTCAAGTTATGTGACCAAACCAATTGATCAGAATATAATAACTCAGTTCAAAATACACAGGTGGCACAGGTCTGAGGCAGAGCAGAAAGAATATGAGTTGGAGGTGGTGGATGAAGAGGAAGAGTATGTGTCTAAGATGGAGGACGAGGAGTATGTGTCAGAGGTGGTGGAGTAGGAGAAAGAGTATGTGTCAGAGGTGGTGGAG
>JACXGK010002181.1:0-16278 GCA_016801125.1 Novumbra hubbsi | reverse complement strand
TCTTGGATGAGGAGGAAGAGTATGTGTCAGAGGTGGTGGATGAGGAGGAAGAGAATGTGTCAGAGGTGGTGGATGAGGAGGAAGAGTCCTCTGGTCGGATGCAGCTCAAAGACATGATGTTGAGGCAGAATTAATCTCTCATTGACTTTAGTTTAGTTTATTATAATTCAATTTAGTTTTCTTTGGTCATTAGGCATTTGCATAGTGGACTACAGCATTTTCATGCCACTTCCGGTATACAGACGTTTACAGTTCTTCTGAATGTGTTTACTAATTACAATTACAAAAACCTGTGTCTACATACCTGCATTCTGTGTTCTCCATCATGTAGTGTCTAATGAATGCTCAGAAGTGTTTATATTTCGTGATTTCGAGAACAGATGAAATGGTTTTGAGGCGAGTGTTTTATTTTGACAGAAGAGTCTGGGGTTTTGTGAATGTAGTTTGAAGATTTGTTTCTGTGTTTAAAGGTTTGAGAAAATGGGTGAAGGTTTCAAGAAATATGTTTTAGCAATTGTGAAAAACTGTAAAAGTGGTTCAAGGAAGAAAACGTGGTGAACCGGCGACAGGGCACCAAGGCTCATTGATGCACATTGGGAGCGAAGGCTGTAACCGGAATGAAGGCGGACAGACAGACCTTATGTAGTGAGGTGTGTTCCACCAGTTGGAAGGGGGCGGGGTCAATCTTGCAGTTGTCAAAGTCCACCGGCTCGTCTAGTTGTTTCTCCTCCCATACTGCAATCTGGAAATTAGGGGAGGAATTATGCAGAGAAAGACTTGCTGCCATAGTCTTTATTTCAGAGCGTTCTAAACTGAAATCTTTAGTAATGGTTCTCCATATTGCAGTACATCTAGATCTCTTCTATGAACTCTCTATGAAAGATTCTACAAAGAAATTGTGAATTATCTATTGCCTGGTGAGCAAACTACATTAGGCTTTATTTACTCATTTCATTGCTACTTTCTTGCCTTCCAAAGAATGATCAAAGAACCAAAGCGTTCTTTAAATCAACAGTTCTTGAAAGAAACCTTGTTTCTAAGAGTGTAGATGTATAGAACCTTCAAATGGATTTCAAATCTATGTTAAGAAAAAAAGTATAGGATTTTCTTTGCATATCTGTAAGGTATTAATGAATATTTCATGAGACAAAATAATTTCTTTAGGAATAAAAAATGATTTCGTACAACATCTGTGACTTGAACATACTTTACACTGGCTTCTGCAAATCTAAATCCTAATTGCTTAGCAAATATGTTAAGCATAATAAAAAATGTGACCCAATTAATGTTTAACAATAATGAATTACAATTATTTTTCACAGTTAATAAAAAAGTCCAAATGTAGTTGTACTATTACAATTGAAGTATAAATAATGCATTATATTAGATTATAACATCCAATCATTCCTAAAATTTACAGAATCAATTTCCAAACCCCTACCCTAATCTTAATACAAATCCGAAGTATTCAAAGTTAATTTGAACCTAGATTTTCTTCCTGGCATATCTGTCTACGATGCTTAGTCCCAGGTGAAGAGATGATCGATGCACATTGAGGTGTCAGCTTTGACAAGCTCACACAGTCACACCCTGTGGGTAATTATTCTCTTGGTTATAAATCCATACATCACTCTAACATTGATTACGTACAGTTGGGAGAACCGATGTGTCTTCAGATAAAGAGATTAGAGAGCCAGACAGGGAGAACGAGAGACAGAAAGAATGAAACAGTGACAGAAACTGATAGAGAGCGAGAGACAGTGAAAGAGACATAACAAGAGAATGTGTCTAACCTCCTCAATGGTCATGTCATCCTCCATGTCGTCATCCTGAGAAGAGAGGGACACAGGAAGTAGTTGAACACATTTGAATGAACTCAAAACATAGACCAGAAAATATGTTTATGCACACGTGAGCAGTAATAAAAAACAATCCCTCAGGGAATGTCTTCTGGTCTAAGATACGAGGGTGCGAGGAACACTACTAGTACACCATGGCTAAGAAAGTAATAGAATCTTGGCAAGGGGGGAAAAACAGGATAACATTACAACAAATGTGTCAAATCACTCACTCTTTTGGCAAAACCTTAAATACATTCTGGTAGTTTGACACCATTTCCCAATGCATTCACTCTGTTTACAAAACTCTAAACACATTCCTCACTGACTAAATCACATTTCACACTGAGATTTCACAATGGTAAACACAAGTGTCAAAAGTTAAACACAACTACAATACAGTTGTCATTGTTTACACACAATGACTCAAAATAGTTCACACTTGTTTTCGAGTGATGTGATCAAATCAATTGTACAGAATATAACTCGGTTCTGAGTACACAGATGGCACAGGTCGGAGGCAGAGCAGGATGAATGAATCTCTCATTGACTTTGATTATGCAGTTGGTAAAAAGGCTTTGGTATATTGTAATGTGATTTTCAGTTATTTTTCTTTGGTCATTGGGCTTTTGCATAGTGGACTACTGTATTTTTATGCCACTGCTGGTAGACATACATTCAATACTGAATTACTTACTGTATTTACAGTATTCAATATTTTCACTGAACAAGCTGTGAATATTATACTTTTTTATTGTAAAATGTGTTTACCATTTACAATTACAAAAATCTGTTTTTACATGGCCTGCATGCTGTGGTCTCCATTTGTTCCTTTAGTGTCCATTGGATGCTTTGAAGTGTTTATATTTTGAGTGGCCGTGTTTACCATCTAAAAGCTATGTGTGATTTTGAGAACAGAGTAAATGGTTTTGAGGCGAGCGTTTGATTTTGACAGAAGAGTCTGGGGTTTTGTGAATTTTTATTTGAGGATGTTGGTTTTGTGTTTAGAGTTTTGAGAAAAATGGGTGAAGGTTTCAAGAAATGGGTTTTAGCAATTGTCAAAAAACGTAAATAACACACGTGAATGGTACGTCATAATACAACATTACACACTAGTACATGTACCGGACACCACTACCGGAGTGACGGGTCAAACCAAGAGACAGAAAACATGGAGTGAAAACTATATACAATACCCAGGTGACCATGGAAACGTGTTTGGAGCAGATGTGGGGGATCATAATTAATAGGTTGCCTTCATGCAATGCTTTTCACAAGGTCTCCAAGCATTACTGTGATGACTGGCACTAATGTACGATGATGGCGGCAGATTGGAATAGTGTCGGGCTGAAAACCTAGGAGGTCTACACTCCTGAGGGGTAATTTGTGTGTGTCAATGTCAAAGGGAGTTTGAATTTCAGTTGAGAAGTAAAGCAGCGTATACTTACTGAAATCGTCTTTTCTCAGTACATGTAATGGAGTTGAGAATAGCAGTGTGCAAGTGGGTTTTTTGTGTGTGTGTGTGAGAGTCTCTCTCGCTTGCCTTTATAACTGATCCTGACCCAGCCTCAGACCCAGGGGTTGATGGGAACATGAGCTCATTCATCTGCCTGTCTGCATTGGCTGACCTGCCTGTGTGGGATTTTTAGCTCTTTAAAAAGGTAGGATTTCAGAAAATGGACAGGAGCTGCCATCTTAGGTTTAATGGGAAGCTGGTTCCGCAGCACCTTTGTGGTTCTATAGGAAGACTTAGAATTATCTTTATGCAATGCCTTGCAAAAGTAATTAATCCCTTGTCCTCATTGAATTACAATGCTACATTGACAATTTGTTTAGTTGTATTATTATTTATTACATCAAAAAAATTGGCATGATGTTGGAAACTATTTAATCAATTAAAGAACTTGGCCAAAAAGCTCTATCTTTGTCTAATCTGTGGAAAGCTGCACCATTACCACATTCTAAGCTATCTGTGTGTAGCTTCTTCAAAGTGATTGTTGGCCTCTGTGGTTGTCCCTCACAAATCTCCTTCCTGTCTGATCACTGGGTTCTGAGGAACATCTTGGCAGAGTCTGGGAGGTGGGATGCAACTACCACTTCCTGGTTCTTGAATCAACTGTGCTCACGGAGAAATCCAAACTGAACCTTCTTACTCTTTCTAACAATATATACAGCATTTGTATTACTTTATGTCTAACTTAGAATGGTATTCAGTCTTCATTTTCCTTCAGATTTATGTATTTCAAAGCATAAAACCAGTTTCAATATACAACAATTCATTTTGAGTGTTCATTCATAAAAATAAAAAAAACGGAACAAAATGTACTATTTGTAATTTGGTAATATGAGAGCGTTGGTTAGGTGTTTAAAACACTTTCGCAAGGCTCTGCATATTAATGTTTAGTTGAAGTACCCATTTTGATATTTACAGTAGTATAGTGCAGGCATTCAGCTAACAATTAACAGCTGGAAGTGGGTTGGTGTGATGAGCAGAGTCCTGACTGACCCATACCACCAGCTTGCTCTCTGCCTGGAGGAGTGGAATGCTTGGAACAGTAAATGACGGAGGTTGGAGAGGTCAGCAATTATCTTGCCTATCTGTGGGTTACCCTTTCTGCAGACAGTACAGTTCATTGCTGTTTACCTCAGCAGCATACTGATGCAGACCCAACTCAGACATTGATGGAGGAGATCTGGGTGGACTCCAGGAATTCATGTCTATGGCCGGGTCAGGATTGACTTGAGGATTTTTCCCGCTTATGTGGCACACTTAATACATCTATTGGAGTGATTTCTCAGAGGTTGCTGTGATTTATGTCTTCCTACCGGTGGGCGATGATGGTTCCCTTGTATTTAACTACCTACTTTGTTTACCAAAATAACTGCTGAGACCCCAATCTCCTCTAAACAGTGCATGGTGGAAGGTTGTCAGAGGCACTTTTTAAGAACTTTTACTTTTGTTTCAAAGCTGATATTTACAGGGGAATATAGGTAATCGATGAGTAATGTTCTGGTACATGTTTTGTAGAACTGGAACCATGCACACATACATCATTACCATTAATTTGAGTGCTGCTGGTGAACCTATATAGTCCTTCGAAACAAGGGGCCTGCACAGAGATTTGTGTTTGTGTGTGTGCCATGAAAGTACCTGCGCAATAAAAAACACATGAATAATAATGAGGAATAAAAACTAACACCAGCATGTCTTGGCAGTAAGAGTGTTTCTAGAAACCAAAAGACCCGGAGAAACTGCGCATTTAGATTTAATTGATTTTATAATGATTAGCTGGTCTATCAAGGATGGACGTTTGGCGTGTTTGTGTGTGTGTGTGTGTGTGTGTGTGTGCGTAGCCATCCACAATGAGTGACTAAGTGAGAGGCAGAGAGTGCTGACAGGAGAGAATGAAGCTGTATTGCTTGATGTGCTGCTTCTGTGACCACAGAGCGATTAAGGAGCAGCATCCATCCCCTCCTCCTTCCAATCTATCCTGCTTTCCTTCCTCCCTTCCTCCCTCCAATCTATCCTGCTTTCCTTCCTCCCTTCCTCCCTCCAATCTATCCTGCTTTCCTTCCTCCCTTCCTCCCTCCAATCTATCCTACTTTCCTTCCTCCCTTCCTCCCTCCAATCTATCCGGCTTTCCTCCCTCCGCTCCTTCCTCCATCTATCCTACTCTCTTCCTTCCAACAAGGCAATCAATCTCTTCTTCTGTCCTGCAGCCAATAAGCCAATCATTGGCTGAGGTCCAGAATAGGAAAAGGATGACATAACCACAACAACTACCCAATCACACAGACCAGTTGGCTTTATTCATTACCGATCCCTTCCTCTCTCTGCCTTTCTTCACCTCTTTCTCTCTATCTCTTTCTGTCTTGTCCTCTTGATCTATCTATCAATGTCTCGTGTGGCTAAATTGGTAGAGCCGAGGTCAACACCAGGTTCTTTTAATTCATTTTTGTTTAAAGTGGCTCTGGGTAGAATTCTGCCTCTAACATTTATAAGACTGAATTTGCTAAATAACATGACTTGTCTCCTTGTCTTTCCTTACTGCACAAGACCAGAATAGTATTAGCTATTACCGGATGGTTTGGGGGGGATAAGGGTAGTACTGTGGGTGTCTAAAGCAAGTAAGAGGAGATTACACGTCAATGCGAACTGACAGACGGACAGTGGGGTATATTTCTGGCACGAACAACAATTTTGTATAATTTGAAAAGAAATTAGCTTGAAACTTACTGCAAGAATCTTTTATTATGCTTCTAATTATGGTAGTAGTACAGTACAAATCATATAGGTGGCCTTTTGAAAAAAGTAATAATAATAATAATGATAAGACTGCGTATTCAGCTAAATTTGTTTAATTTAGGATATGTGTTCCGAGGTATGCCTCATATCTGAAAGTGATCGAAGTATTTATTAACATTGATCTGTTTTGGTCTTAACTATATGAGTGTGTGGGAACACATCATGTTGAGATGAAAACATCTATCCAAGGCCCTAAGAAAACAGTTTATTGATGCCCAAGAGTTATTTGATTGCAATGCCATGTTGCCATGTTGCATGACCTGGCAGCATTATGGTTTGGGGCTGGTTTACGCTGTGGTGCCAGATTTTTGTGTCTACCAATAATTACATACTGGCAATGATACAAAACACACACATTTTCTATTGAAATGTAAACTTGAAGCAAGCCGTGCACGGAGGAAAGGCCTTGAACCTTTGAAGCAAAAATGCAATGAAGCGTGAGATCATGTTTCCCCACTTGTTGTTGTTAGAGACTGATTGACAGTAATTGCTATTATTTTAGCCCAAGTGAGAAGCACTAGCTATTGAATTCAGGGTTCTAACTACTATGAGAACTATGAAAAAGGTGTGTCTGTCAAAGTATTTAAAAATTTAATATTGATATCCAAAGCCATATGTATAAAACATCCCAGGGGATTTACCAAGCTGTATATGTATGTGTGTGTGTACATCTGGGATGTGAGTGTGTACATCTGGGATGTGTGTGTGTACATCTGGGATGTGTGTGTGTACATCTGGGATGTGTGTGTGTACATCTGGGATGTGTGTGTGTACATCTGGGATGTGTGTGTGTACATCTGGGATGTGTGTGTGTACATCTGGGATGTGTGCAGACGTTTTCTTACCTCTACATATTCTATCTCGTCTGTCTCAGCGTTGGCAGAGAAAAGGTGCATTAAGGCCCCACCAGAATGATCCCCTGGACCTGAGAAAAGGAGAGAGGAAGAGATGAATCAAGGGCAGGAAAATATATACAGTAGACCAAAGGAAAGTGCGAGACCAATTAAATATTTAAAGTCTGAAGTTAACGCAATGTAGTACAAGTATTTTCTGATCCCACCATGTAAATGAGTGATATAATCAAGTAAAAAGAGAGTTTGCTTTTTTTGGGATCCAAAAGTATTTTTTTGGGGGGGGGTTTAGAAGATCACAATGTGATAATGTTGTAATATATGAATTATAGTGTTGTAATATATGGATTACAATGTTGTAATATCTTAATGATTGCGTTGTGATATCTGAATTCTAATGTTGTAAAGAACACAATCATTGATTTCTCTTGTACACCTGGTACTAAGAGTCTCACATGAATTTTGGGCATTTTAAAGACAAACAGAATATAGAAGTGTTTGCAAGTATTATGTGTCAGCGATGAGATCTTAATGGTTCGTTGATTAATCTAGTGGCTAGTGGAGTTTACAAATATAACTCCAGGTCTATGAACCAAATGCAGATTAAAGGAGTTTCTAAAATTGATCACAACCTCTACTTTGGGAAACCCTGGCCCAAGTCAGCATTAGAGATGTGTGTGTGTCTGTGTGTGTGTGTGTGTAATTGGTGTAGATGCTAGGGCATGTCCCCAACAATAATTGTGAGGGATCTGAACATATTTGATCTCATTTTTCTACTACACTAAGGTTTAACACTCTGTGAAGTTCCCTGTAGCTCCTCCTGATTGGAGCTCTGATCTCAATTTGTACCAGTCTCCCGCCAGCTGTGTGTACGACTAAGCGAAGTGAGTCACTGGAGGAAAGTTAAGTGTCTTGTCTGAGATCATAGTAGGGTACTGGCAGGTTGTTGGTATCATTGAGTCAATAATACATCAGATCTTGATTACACTCCTGTGTGGTACTGCGTTGGTTAAGTAAGTTGCAAACCTCATGTTCTTGCTTAGTGACTGTGAGAATGTTCTGTCGTCATACCGACTAGCTAATATTAGCATCACTGCAGCACATTTCTTACTTAGCCACCTAGCTAGTCCACACATAGTCGATTATTATAGGGAATCAAGGAATCATTTACATACACCTCATATCTATAAAGCGTGGACTAATTTGTCAGGAAAATTAAGGGCCAGCAGTTGAGAGGAAAGAAAAGGTGGAATAACATGGTTACAAATGTGTTCTTATAATAGTAAACTAGTAGTTATAACAGTTAAAGTCACATATGTTACGCTAATAATATAGCCGCAGAAAGAAGTTTTGATCAGGGGTAATGGCGGAATGCATGTTTGTATGGAACTGAATGGGCAAATGACTCAAAAGCAAGAGTCTTAATGGAACTGCACTGCTAATTAACTAACTGAAATATTGTTTATCAAGTATCTTGTGTATGTGTGTGTGTGTGTGTGTGTGTGCACGTATGCTTGCATCTGCTTATGCTTTTTGCATGGGGTATTTATAGGATGATTAAAAAAAGACCTGACAAAAAACCCATCAAAATGTTGTCTTATTTTATTGTTTCACCACGGGAGCATACCAGATATGCGGACGTTATATTTTTTTAAGTATATCCCCACCAATGTTCAAAGCCGTTTGTGTGTGTCTTACTTGTGGGCATGGGAACATCAGTAGGGCGGTCCACCACCGATGGTCTCTTCAGTGCTGGCTTCAGTGGCTCAATGGAGGGGGTATGTGTGGGACCAGAGGAAGTGGAGGTCTATTCACACACACACATTATTACACACTCAGGCCCTGTTCTATTGACACACAATAAGCCTAATGTAGGGAATGTTATATGGCAATAGTAGGGCTGTTGCAATTGTTACATAATTGCTTGATTGCAACAATTAGAGTTTGGAATTATCTAAAGACCACAAACTGTTTTGCACAACATTTTCATTCCAAAATGATATGTTTCCAATCTGAATAAGGGGTTTATAGCAAAATAAAAGAAACTTCTTGACAAATACCATGCAAATTATGTCAGTTTCCAACTAAGTACGGGTTTCTGGGGGTTAAACATTAATAAAAAAAGGCTAAAAGAATGTACTGCAATTATTTGCAGTCTTGTAAATCAATTTAAAAAGCAGTGCATTGACTTCTCCATGGATTCAAATAACCTTTGTGTCTTACATGGATTCATAGTGTATTTACGTATACTTTGAGAGTTCAGTAGCTTCTTGTGCTTTTCAAATGGGGTTTGCATTCCCCAAGCCCCATTTGTTATTTTCAACAATAAGCTCATTTAACATCATGCAATACTATATGTAGCCAGTTGAGATGTAGCCAGTTAAACTTTAGCAAGATAGTTCATAATGTCTGCAAACATTCGCTACACGCAGGTTTCAGGAACTCCTTTGATGTCCTTGACTTTGTTGGGAGTCTTAAGGCATAAACCCTGTGACCTAAACAAGATTATTTAGTACTTGGAAAATCACATTCTTTATAGAGTGTGAGATTTTCCTGATGCATTCTTTGGAGCACTCTATAAAGTCTCTCTTAGTTTGTTTGTCCATCATGGCCAATAATCAGCACTAGGGCATTGTGCCATACAAGACCCTCAAAGTTCTTCTGGGTCAGTCGCAAAGTGCCAGATTGTTCATCCTCCAGGCTCTCTACATTCGCTTCCCCTCATGGAGAGGAAAAAATACTATGGTTCTGAAAGAACATAGGACGTGGGACGATATTTTCCCCTTTTTCTTCCAATTGTGTGGTATCCAATCAGAATTACAACTTTCTCTCATCACTGCAATTCCAAACTGTCCAAACAGGAATGTGCAACGGCAATTGGTTGTCAGAGCACTGATCCGGGAACTGCACATGAATCCAGCCACTGAATTCCCTCTATGAATTGCTGCCAGCTGTTCAGCCAAACAATTCAATCAAATAATTATTTCTGCTGTTCTCAAATTTGTTAAGCAGAGGCATTGGGCATTATCATCAATTCAAGAATATAGTGGTTCATGTTAGCTAGCTATTATCTTGTTTTCCTTTGTTTACTAGCAAGCCTCGAAGAGGTGAGGAATCACATATTAATCAGACTTGCTGTTCAAATATAATGACCTTAATTCATCTTAATTTATTTTGATTTATGCATCTTTAATTTAAGTTTTTTTTGGGGTTAGGGTTTCTGCATACTGATGCTACTTTTATGGAATTGCTTTTCTCATTGTGATAATGCTGACATTTCTGGAGTAGAGTTGACAGAGTCTGCTGTATGTGTGGGAGTTAAGGGGAGTGTGTTTTAAAATGGGTGTCTCACCTCCTGGCCTTCGGTCTCAGGGTGTAAGGCACTGCCAGAATTATCCTGTGGACCTGAGGAATGTAGGAAGAATGAAGGAAAGACAATATCGATGTAACAAAGTAAATCAAAAAGTGTTTCTTTGTTCCAGGTCAGACTGTGGATGTGTGTGTGTGTCTTACTTGTGGGCACGGGAACCTCAGTAGGGCGGTCCACCACAGAGGGTCTCTTCAGGGCTGGCTTCAGTGGCTCAATGGAGGGGTTATGTGTGGAACTGACGAAAGACTCCTCTGTGGAGATCTACACTCACACACACACTGAATTATGCCTTATTCAAATCCACAACTCAAACGGACATTCAAATAGGATTTAAAAAATCCCAAAGTTGTTTGGCGCATCAAAACTCAATGATACCGTCTCCTCCTCACAGCAAGGTGATACAGAGGTGTACCTCATTAGCCTCTTTGCTAATGTTCTATGACGGCCCCACAATAGATTTCTCCTTGTATAGAGACCTATTTTATTAATCCCAGTGACAGTCACAGTTAGTACTGCTACTACCACAACCTAGACAATTTTTTTTAAATAACATTAGCATAATCTGTAAATAAAATGACCACACCACATGTGCATGCAATGCTTTGGCCAGACCACTGACATGGAAGGCCTATCAACTCAGACCAGTGACATGGAAGGCCTATCAACTCATACCAGTGACATTGAAGGCTTATAAACTCAGACCACTGACATGGAAGGCCTATCAACTCCGACCACTGATATTGAAGGCTTATAAACTCAGACCACTGACATGGAAGGCCTATCAACTCCGACCACTGATATTGAAGGCTTATAAACTCAGACCACTGACATGGAAGGCCTATCAACTCCGACCACTGATATTGAAGGCTTATAAACTCAGACCACTGACATGTAAGGCGTATAAACTCAGACCACTGACATGGAAGGAGTATAAACCCAGACCACTGACATTGAAGGCTTATAAACTCAGACCACTGACATGGAAGGCCTATCAACTCAGACCACTGATGTGGAAGGTGTATAAAGCCAGACCACTGACATGGAAGGCTTATAAACTCAGACCACTGACATGGAAGGCCTATCAACTCAGACCACTGATGTGGAAGGTGTATAAAGCCAGACCACTGACATGGAAGGCGTATAAACTCAGACCACTGACGTGGAAGGCCTATCAACTCAGACCACTGATGTGGAAGGTGTATAAAGCCAGACCACTGACAAGGAAGACGTATAAACTCAGACCACTGACGTGGAAGGCGTATAAATTCAGACCACTGACATGGAATGCGTATAAACTCAGACCACTGACATTGAAGGCTTATCAACTCAGACCACTGACATGAAAGGTGTATAAACAATGTTATTTCCCTGGTATGTATGTATTTAATATGACATAATACGACCATTGGGAATACTACTTCTAACACTTACAATAAACATATTACTTATAATACTTGTAATCATTCTAAAATGTAGAACATCTCTATCAAACAAAATCAATAAGTTGAAGCATGCTCCCCTAATTCTGGACAGTTCAGCTACATAGTTTCACATTCCATAAAATCTGTTCATCATTCTGCCAGGTTGGCAAAGTTATTGCTGGAATTAATCTTAGACGTGATATTATCAGCGGGGGTAGGCGGGGCTTGCAGCAATGCTCAGCTTTCATTGGTGTCATTCGGCATGTTTTTAGAGTCCTGCGGTGGAGGTTGCTAGAACGTGACTCAACAAACTGTGTTGTACAGAGTGACATACGGATAGAGTACCCAGTGTTCAGTTTTGTACACAGTTTTGTGCACAAGGACTTCAGACAAGTATCCTAACACACACACACAAACCCTGTTCTGTTTCTCTGTGTGATTCTGTCTCACTCTAAATTAAGTCTTGTTAAAACGCAACCACTCATCCTCACATATACACAGACAGATAAGCTCACATGTCACCGATGGAACCAGTATTATTATAAATAGTTTGAATTCCCTATTATTATTGGTTAGCATTTCTGTCCAGAAGGGGATTCGTTTCACACTCTACTTACAGTAAAGTCCCTGAAGACATAAAGATGTCCTTCTTGGTGTTGAACATACCTGACTGACCCGGAAGCGGACCTCCAGGTTTGCCTTCTGGGAGCAGCCCTCACTGCTCAGGTGCGACCCCACAGACTGGCGCTTCCTATTCGCAGCTGCCCGCCCCCTCAGGTATTCCAGCCTCCGGGGTCGCCCTAGCTGCTGGGAGACAACAGCCTGGAGCTCCACACGCTCGATAGAACCCAGCAGGATCCTCGACTCTGAAAATCGGTACAGAGAGAATTTCACAGAGGGATAAGTGAGCAACTAAGGAGGTGTGAGGGGATAAACAAAAGAGTGAGAACAGAGAGGACTGAGGGCCGGGAGGGCAGAGGAGGACAAATGTGGAGGAGAGAAGGGAGGACTGAGGGCCATGAGGGCAGGGGAGGAGAAATGTGAAGAGGTGAACGAGAGCAGGGAGGTCTATTAGAACAGTAGTTCATTTGGAGGCTGAACACACGTAACACCACATGACCGAGGCGGGCTGTGTGACTGAGAGCGCCAAGCTATTGAGTGCTAATGTACACTGAGCGTGGGTGTTTTACGACTTATTGCCTTTGCGTCAGAATGTGCTATAATATATCTTGGTCAAAAAGCCCTCCTAATTGCTTTGGCATCAGTGATGTGTGTTGTTGGACTCACGGCTGGACTTGAGCAGGGCCAGCGTCTGGAGGTGATCTCCAGCCTGAAGAACATCTAGCAGGTCTCTGTAGCTGCAGTTGAGGGTGATATATGTCACATCCCTGATCATGAAGTCCTTCACACGAACATTATACTTCCTGAAAGAGGAGAGGGAAAGGGTTAGGGTCTGGATGTGTGGAAGAGATTAGCACGGCCTTTGCATTCAGTTAGCGTGATGATTGTGTGTTCCCTTCTATTTTTTGGAGCAGTTTATATGCAATTATTTGTGTGGTTTGTAAACTGAGAGTTTTCCTTCCTATCTGACAGACACGCCGAAAACACTGCAATTGATTTGCATGAATGGAACTTCTCCAGATCCTTTCAAAGTGTTGAGGGCTGTTAGGCTACAGACAGTCACTTCACTCAAACCTGTGCCATCGACCAAAAAGTGTTGAAACATTATTCCCAATTATACTGAGGCTTTCTGTGACAGATTTGTGGGCCACTTTTATCTAGGTACTTGAGAAATAGCTACAGTGGAGGAAAAAAATAGGGAGTTAGTGAAAGTAATCTGAGCCGTAAATATGGTGTCAGTGTTTGCATAACATGTTTGGAATGAGTTGAAACTCTGAAAACGCTATTAAATCATGTAGATATAGATGTAATAGCAAGCCTATTACTCCAAGTAGATTATTGATTACTGACAAATATTTCAAATCTCATTCACTTTTGAAACCTGGTCTGGTCTGCTGTGTTTGCTTCAAGAGTGTTCCTGATTCATCCAGTGTTCTGCTTTTGCGGCACGGCTCAAAAGGTCAATATTTTTTAAGATGAATTCTGACAACTGACAAAAAGCGCGTATCATCTTGTTCCGCCCCTTCCCGGGGGGCGTGCCTCCTCCTGGGGGGCGTGCCTCCTCCTGGCGCGGGCAGGGTCCAGTGGTCGTCGTCGCCTGCCTTCCAGCTCCCATCGTTCCCCATGTAACCATGTCCCATGTGGCACGGACCCCCCATTACGCTGTGTAGAAGTGTCCCCCCTCTTTCCTGTATCTGTGTGCCTAGTTGTCCTATGTGTCGTGTGTCTCGGCTTGATTAGCCTGTTATACATTATTATAGCATCGTTGTGAATTACTGTTCACATTCTTGGAGGTCGTAAAAAAAGGACTTGCTTTGCCACTCCTGCACTTTGGTTCGTCTCCTTTTCACTGTCACGCGAATAAAGTTGCAACCAACCAATCGGAATCCAAAAAATGCGTTGTTGCATGACTTTCTACATTCAATGGTTTGGGTTTTACTCAGGATTTTGCCACTGTTGTGTTGTCCAGATCTCATGTTAGAATTTTTACAAGCCCAAAGATTGTGTTGCAGCAAGTAACGCCAGAACAATTCAATATTTAAACTGACATCACTCTTTGTGAGGTGTAAATAAAGTCAAGGTATGTAAAGAGCTAAAGTTATGTTTAGGGTTGGGACATTCAGTAACTCAAATGTCCTCTCAGAACATGCAGCCTTGTTTAAATGTCATCAACCATTGAAGCAACCAATCACATTATTTTGTCCTTCAGGCAGAGTTGTTTCCAAAAGAGGTTAATGACAATAAAATGGTAGCGTGTCCGCAGCCAGAGAGAAAGTTATGTAAATGCTTCACCTCTATCCACACAGAGTTGGAAATGAATCACCACTCAAAAGCTGGAGATGAATTTGTCAAAAGGGCAGGAGCGAGGAGAACAGATACACGTTCCCGCTCCGGCATGCCACTGTGTATGTACAGTATGTGTACAGTATGTGTACAGTATGTGTACAGTACGTGTTTAGTATTTGTACAGTATGTGTACAGTATGTGTATAGTATGTGTATAGTATGTGTACAGTATGTGTACAGTATGTGATCAGTATGTGTTCATTATGTGTACAGTATGTGTTCAGTATGTGTACAGTATGTGTACAACATGTGTACAACATGTGTACAATATGTGTATAGTATGTGTACAGTATGTCTGCGTGCCACTAAAGAGATATTTCAGCATGTTAAACCTCTTTTTCTTCCCACTGTTTATGTTTGAAATTCACCCAGGCAGTTTTTTAACGTTCCATTCTGAGTTTGGGCTTCAGATGTCAATTGCTTTACAATGCCCACACCGTGAGACCTGTTGGCACTTGTTCAAATGCCCTACAAACCAAGTACCTCTTTTTGACCTATCATGAAAAAAGAATGTTTCCCTCCGCCCGTGAGCACGGTACGTTTGCTGTACCAGAGGAATCTAGAGGTTTCATAAAACACAGTGAATATGTATTAAGGTGAATGACTACGTCTGCTTAGTTCAGTGACTTGCAAAGAAACAGAACACGATCATCCAAATGTCCTTATATTAAAGTCCTTGAAAACACCACAAGTTAGCATTTTCCCTGCGCAAGACAATTAAGATCTGCAGATAAGAGGGAGTGAATGGTAATGTAGAAGACTCTCTGTCCCCAACCCAGCTCATGAAGATAAGGAACAAGCAGCAGAACAAGATGAGAGATCAGAGTGGAATGAACAGATAAAGGTTTTTAATAGAAAAGTCTGTATTCTCTTACTTCTCCACTCTTACAATAATAAATAATAACAAAGAAATAAACAGCCACAGAAAGGGAACAAAATAAGTAATGAGAAGAATAATTAGAAGGATTGAAAGGGGTGGATAGATGCAGAGAGTGGTGTTGTAGTGAATACAAGAGCCAGATAGGTCATGATGCAGAGAGTGGTGTAGTAGTGAATACAAGTGGTGGATAGATCTAGATGCAGAGAGTGATGTAGTAGTGAATACAAGAGATATATAGGTCTTGATGCAAAAAGTGGTGTAGTAGTGAATACAAGAGGTGGATAGGTTTAGATGCAGAGAGTGATGTAGTAGTGAATACAAGAGATATATAGGTTTTGATGCAAAAAGTGGTGAAGTAGTGAATACAAGAGGTGAATAGGTCTAGATGCAGAGAGTGGTGTAGTAGATAGGTCTAGATGCAGATAGTGGTGTAGTAGTGAATACAAGAGGTGGATAGGTCTAGATGCAGAGAGTGGTGTAGTAGTGAATAGAAGAGGTGGATAGGTCTAGATGCAGAGAGTGGTGTAGTAGATAGGTCTAGATGCAGAGAGTGGTGTAGTAGTGAATACAAGAGGTGGATAGGTCTAGATGCAGAGAGTGGTGTAGTAGTGAATAGAAGAGGTGAATAGGTCTAGATGCAGAGAGT
>JACXGK010002180.1:5683-58059 GCA_016801125.1 Novumbra hubbsi | reverse complement strand
TATTGATCATCCACCAACCAGATGTACTGTGTATTCCCTCTCCATTTTGATCATCCACCTACCAGATGTACTGTGTATTCCCTCTCCGTATTGATCATGCACTAATTAGATGTACTGTGTATTCCCTCTCCGTATTGATCATCCACTAACCAGATGTACTGTGTATTCCCTCTCCGTATTGATCATCCACCAACCAGATTTACTGTGTATTCCCTCTCCATTTGGATAAATCGCCAACCAGGATTTCAAGAAAATCAAAAACAGAGATGCCCATCTCTTATAGGCAATGTCATTAATTAATGATGAATAGCAGTTTGCTATTTTGGTTTACTATGTCCTTGATTTAAGCAAAGGTTTTGTTGCATTGGTAATGCTACAGGTACATGAATGGAGCAGCAACTAACCCTGACAGCCATGTTTTGGCCTATGCTGGGGCCCAGGTGAAGAAAGGACTGGATGTCGCCAAGAAGCTGGGAGCAGAGAACTTTGGTGAGATGAGAGAAAGCAAGCTATCACAGTAAGCACCATGATGTCACAGTAAGCACCATGATGTCACAGTAAGCACCATGATGTCACAGTAAGCACCATGCTGTCACAGGAAAGCACCATGATGTCACAGTTATCACCATGATGTCACAGTAAGCACCATGATGTCACAGTAAGCACCATGATGTCACAGTAAGCACCATGATGTCACAGTTATCACCATGATGTCACAGTTATCACCATGATGTCACAGTTATCACCATGATGTCACAGTAAGCACCATGATGTTACAGTAAGCACTATGAATTCCAAGTCATTGTTACAACCTAACTTGATGTATGTATTTCTGTGTCCTTGTGCAGTCTTCTGGGGCGGCAGGGAGGGTTTTTACTCCATACACAACACTAACGTTTGCGCTGAACTTAAACACATGGCAAACTTTTTCAGAATGGCCATCAGTAAGTAGCAAGCTGTGTATGCAATACATTGGTACTATAATAACACTATGTAAAAAAAAAAATGTTCCTGGGGAGTAAGTGTTGTTTTGTTATTGCTTATGCTTAAAAGTATAGAAAATGGCTATTATTCCCAGCAATCTTTGCTTTTGTGACCAGGCGAGTAATATTTTGAAAAGTGCTTATTTCCAATGAGAAAATGGGCAATAAACTGAGAAAATCGTTCATGTAAGTGAGAAAAAACAACACATGAATCCATAAAATGTATTTATACAAAAGTAATACAAAAAATTACAAATGACAAAAGTGAGTCATTTTTCAAGACTTACGATTATACTATGAATCACTTTCACAAATCAGCACCTAAAATGTAGTCTGGCATCATGTTGTCCTCTGCAGTGGTGCGCAATGTCCAGTATATCCTGGTGAAGCACTTGTCTTGCTCCTCCGAGTACGCTTGAATTCATCAGGATGAGCATCAAGGATGTGGACTTTTGATGTGTAGTTCTTTACCAGTCTCAACCAGGAAGCCCCAAACCACTGGGACAAAGTTGTTCCAAGCTGCTCTCTCCTAGGTCTCTACTTGCAAATGCGCTTCTTGGGGAATTCACTGCACTCCAGGATCATTTTAATCTAGGGTCCACCGAAGACACAGACTGACCTTTGCCTCAAACAGTTTAGGGAAGAAATCTTGAAGGTAAGGCTACAAACTCCGTATCTAGAGCCCTGGCAAATGGTTTCATGAGGCCCAATGTGATGTGCAGTGGTGGCATCAGCACCTTCAGGGGTCCACCAGTGTCACTTTACCTTGTTCCTCCCAACAGACACCTTGCTACTCCTCTGGTGGTGCACCTTGGTGACCCAATGATAGCAGGGATCCCTGATTAAATCACCTTGGTGACCAAATGATAGCAGGGATCCCTGGTTAAATCACATTGGTGTCTCAATGATAGAAGGGATCCCTGGTTAAATCACCTTGGTGACCCAATGATAGCAGGGATCCCTGGTTAAATCACCTTGGTGTCTCAATGATAGCAGGGATCCCTGGTTAAATCACCTTGGTGACCCATCAGGGATGCCAACATGTCTCCTATGACTTCCCAGCAGTACTTCAAGGCATCAACATAGATATGTATCCACTTAGGCAGCTGGAACAAAATGGAACTGGTGGCCTTAAAGCCCCTGTCTTTATACTACTATTTATATTACCGAAACGTTCTAGAATTTACTCCAAGTTTAATCAGCACTGAATCTATCTGGAATGTTCTTAAAAATAGGTAAATTAAAAATATCCCAGTCCTGGTCACAAAACATTTTGGGAAAATAATAGACATACATTTTGTGCATAAAATTTTAGGCATAACAAATTAGGAAATAACACTCACTACCCGGGAACAAAAAAAAACTATCAACTTATTAATCAAACCTATTTATTTCCATATCAGAGTATAAGGAAAAGATTGGGTTGGAGTGCCAGTTCCTCATTGAACCCAAACCTAAAGAGCCATGCAAACATCAGTATGACTATGGTAAGGCTTGTATTTATTTTTTCTAATTTCACTTTTCCAGTGCAGCTAATTGATTGCATACAAGTACTTGTAAAGAGTGCCCCCTACTGGCCTTCCAACACTACTTCCAGCAGCATCAAGTCTCCCATCTAGGGCAGACCTTGTTCGCTTTAGGGGCAAACCAGCAGTGGGATGCAGTGTGCTATACTGCTTATAGATCAATAACGAAACAGAGATGACACTGCAGTACTGTATATACACATTAGCATATTTATACACTGGACATAAGTTACCAAATATCTAACAATGACTTGCAATGATATCTGATGCCTCTGATGTCTATGTTACATGTTACAGTGGCGTCTCCTCTTTTTAGATGCCATGAGTGTCATTGGCTTCCTGAAGCACTTTGGACTGGACAGCCACTTCAAGCTGAACATTGAGCCCAACCACACAACTCTAGCTGGGCATTCTTACGAACACGACATCGTAATGGCCTCTGTGTAATAAGGGAATTACTTGACTTCCACATGTCCCCTGCCCTCCAGCCCTGACACACATAGAATGTAGATCGGTCCAATCAATATTTTAAAGGTCTGGTGTTTTGATAGGGTGGGTTTATGAAAGGTTGTTGTATTACATGTGACCGTAACTGTGATATTATTACAGGGCGGTATGATAGAGCGGGTTTAATTGTCACCATCTTCTAACTGTTTCAGATGGCCTCAAACGTTGGTAGTTATCTTTTCCACATTTCATGGTTGATGGCGGTCTTGGTATTGTGGAGGTTTCAGGCCCATTGATAAGCTTGTTGTCCTGGTGATTAGGTTTGGCATGCTGGGCTCTGTGGACTCCAACACGGGTTCTCCTGACATGGGCTGGGACACAGACCAGTTCCCCATGGACATCAGGAACACAACCATGGTCATGAAGGCAAGAACACACAGAACACACATGCATGCACTTACAAACACCCACACAAATGCACACTTCACACACATTCCAAGAAGCTCACAACGCTAACTGATTGTAACCAGTGCCTGCTCTAGCCTTTACGGGGGCCCGAAGCAACACACTATTATTTGAATGTTAGTTCTTGTATAGTGAATATATAATTTGCTATTCTTACATGTTCTGGTGTATCTATTTCTTCCCCAGACTGTGGTAGAACAGGGTGGATTGCAGACTGGTGGTCTAAACTTTGATGCTAAGGTGCGTAGAGAGTCCACTGACTTGGAGGACCTGTTCATAGGCCACATCGGAGCCATGGATGCTTTTGCACGAGGCCTGAGGAATGCGGTCAGGGTCGTAGAGGAAGGAGTTATCTCCAGTATGCTCAAGGTACTGACACACAATTACCATTGACTTAACTCCAATGTTACCAGGTATGTTCGCATCGCAAGGAGACAAGCTCTCTCTTATTGGACAGAATGCTCAAGTTAAATAACCTGCTTTAACACCAATGTATTTCTGACAGGAGCGTTATATGAGCTATAGCCATGGGATTGGTCTGAAAGTAGAGGATGGCAATGCCTCATTGGAGGAGCTGGAGGTGAAGTTACTAGCGGACTAACTGCATTGCTTTCAGTGCTTTATCAACTATTTTCTTTTTAATGTAGACCAAATCATCATGAAATTAATGACAATGTTCTCTTGTATATTCGCAGGATTTTGTCAAGCAAAATGGAGAGCCAAAAGTCACATCAGGCAAGCAGGAGAAATATGAAACAGTGTTTAACCACTATTTGTAAAGACATGGTGAAGAGCTGATAATGACGTTGCTTGTCCAGAGTTGTATAGTGTCTGTCCATACAAATTAGAACCTAGCATATTATAGACTCCCATGACTAACTCTGGATTTCTGATGCGATGTTTTGTGCTTCGAGAGCCCTTGAAGCCATCAGCAAGTAATCTGTAGCAATTAATGGAATTTCAATAAAATATTTGGACAGAAGTAAATATTTTGCAGGTGTGTGTGTATAATGATTTCCACAGTGAAATGAATGATTCTTGGGCATATGGACATTTTCAATACACCTGTAATATTTAGCAGGTTGAGGCCTTAAATGACAAAAGTGATTTTTAAATGTATGAGGTAACCACTACATGACATTTAAAATTATTTATTTGGCCACTGATGTATAGTTTTTTCATTGTGCGGCTGAATGTCAGTATTTAGTTTGGATTTTTATGGCATTAACGGTGTATTGATACGGTGAGAAAAAATATATAATACATGTTGTGTAACGTCATAAATAGTAAATCAAATTACCATGGAAAATGTATGCACGTATCTATTAATATGCTCGCAATCCTGCTTCTTTCCATCTGTCCTCCGTATAGTGTAAAACTAGAAAATAATAGACACATTTTCAGTGACATCACATCATACTACACCTCTCTCCGCCAGCGCTCCAACCAGCAGCCGAGGATTGGCCAATGGCCAGATAGCGTGAGCTCTGCTCACTTATATACTGTTCCTGATTGGACGGTTCAGATGCTGAGAGGGCGGAACACCAAACCTGCAAAACGAAGTTCTATCTTCCTTATTATCATAACATTCAACATCTCAGAAACAATCAGAAATATTGGATGCTATTATAGGCATTTCTTTGTAACAAAGATTTAGGTCTACTTTTCTTAACGAAATATCTAAATATTGTTAAATATTTCTAGACATACGACCATCAGAAGGATCTAAAATAAAGCTCTATTATTATTATTTACTTTTTATAATCAGAGACAAAATTGCTGAATACATCTTTTCTCATTAAAATAGTAATTTATACATTTTGCCGATATTTTTTTTTCATGATCTACTTTCGGGGATTTAATTTCTGGTTACCTGTATAGGACGCTTTCCTGAGTCTTGGTTATTTCTTGAGCATTTCAAGTCGGAGAGCTTTAGAGAAACATAAATATGTGGACTTTTCTTGGAATTGCCAGTTTCACTTATTTTTATAAGAAATGCGACGCATTTTTGGAGTACGCTCACAAAGAGATAATACTGGCGGCTGTAGTGTTCTTGGCAGCGGGGATAATGCTTTCATATGCCAGATATTTCCACAAACAAACCTTCAAGGTATCCCAAGTTCTAAATTTACCGTTGGAATTTCTGTCGTCTTTACCGATCGTCAATAGGTTTGTAACAAAACCCCCAGCTGTCAGCCACAGATGTGGAGAGAAGGCTTCAAAGGTAAGTAGCATTGGTCTAATAATATATGAATAAACTGCTAAAGAAAATACAATAAATAATCATGCCATTTATTATTCTCGCTCCTAACAGTCAGTATTATAATGTACAACAAAAGCCCATTACTAGCAAAAGGACAGTTATTTCTAGCAATTTATAGAAGTTCTGGTCACAAAAATATACTGTAATTTCCTTGCAGATCAAGGAATTAGATTCTCAAACATAAACAGCTGGATTTAAATACTTTACACTCTTACATTCTCCTCTCTCCCTCTGTTCTTCCTTCCCTTCCTACCTTCCACTCGTACTCCCCCCCCCCCCCCCCCCCCCCCCCCCCCCCCCCCCCCCCCCCCCCCACCAGGCACCTAGCAGGAGGAAACAGGCAGGTTTCTCTACTACGGAGAGTTCCCAAGCTGCAGACGATTCCCCTTTGTCCCAAGGGCCGGATGTCATCATCGTAGGGGCCGGTGTCCTGGGGTCAGCACTGGCTGCAGTGCTTGGCCGGGACGGCCGCAGGGTCATTGTGATAGAGAGGGACTTAAAAGAACCTGACAGGATCGTGGGAGAGCTGCTGCAACCTGGTGGATACAGGGCCCTCAGAGAGCTAGGACTGGAGGGTATGTAAGCATTCTCTGGAGCATCTATGTATACTGTACAGTATGCTGTTGTTTATTCCGATATTACATTAAGGATTCTGAGGTGTTTTGGGATTAACACGTAGGATAGTACTTTATAGGCTTTAAACATTAGTAAATCAATAAAACGAACAAAGCTTTGGCAAATAAAAGGAAATAAACTATAACAAAGACATGTCAATGTTAAATGTTTAATTTATGGGCCAGCTACTCCAAATATTTAAATTAAATGATATAGAAACCACACTCCAATTCACATCTAAACTACATCTAAATTATATAGATATGACAATAGACCTACACATTTCATAATGACTGCACTTTTCAGTTTCACAAATACATTTTGACAAGCATGAAAAATATGTGCCCCTCCCCCACTAAAATCCCAACGCTACCCTGAAAAAAAAAAAGCTTTCCCACTACGAGTGTAATGTACGCATGTTCCTTTCTGTAACAGACCAAATCCTTGAATGAATAATGAAAGGTGTAATCCTCATCCTCTCCTCAGGTTCGGTGGAGGGTCTGGATGCTCATGTGGTGAACGGTTATGTGATCCATGACATAGAGAGCTGCACGGAGGTGGAGATCCCCTACCCCCAGGAGAAGAACAGCATCCAGTGTGGTAGGGCCTTCCACCATGGACGCTTCATCATGGGCCTACGTAAAGCTGCACTCGCTGAGCCCAAGTAAGTCTAAGAGGGAGTCGTCACTACACACTACACCACATGAGTCAATTCTCACTACACACTACACCATGTAAGTGAATCCTCACTACACCATGTGAGTCAAACTTCATTACACCACTACACCATTTGAGTCAATCCTCACTTCACCACTACACCATGTGAGTCAGTCCTCACTACACGACTACACCATGTAAGTCAATCCTTGCTACACCACTATACCATGTGAGTCAAACCTCACTACACCATGTGAGTCACTCCTCACTACACTACGTGAGTCAAACCTCACTACACCATGTGAGTCACTCCTCACTGCACTACGTGAGCCAAACCTCATTACACCACTACACCATTTGAGTCAATCCTCACTTCACCACTACACCATGTGAGTCAGTCCTCACTACACAACTACACCATGTAAGTCAATCCTTGCTACACCACTATACCATGTGAGTCAAACCTCACTACACCATGTGAGTCACCCCTCACTACACTACGTGAGTCAAACCTCACAACACCATGTGAGTCAATTCTCACTACACCCCGTGAGTCACCTTAGGTGTTGTGTCGATCATGATCACTACGAGTGCTGTTTCTTAAACGATGCTCTTCCGTAGCGTTGTGTTCATTGAAGGCACCGTGACGCGCCTGGAGGAAGAGGACGGCTGTGTCATAGGAGTCCAGTACAGGGACAAGGAGACAGCAGACACCAAGGTGAACAGTCAGCGTGTGATGCTGCTTCTACAGCAATGTGGTTTTACAGATTGCATTCGCTGTGTTTCATAGCCCAGTGCTTGATTGGCAGGATTTATGTGTCATGATTAGCAGTTTACCTGGATCCAATTCACCTGGACAGCTGATGCATTAACCTTTCCTGCAGGAGGTCTATGCGGCAGTTACTGTAGTGGCTGACGGCTGTTTCTCCAAGTTCAGGAAGAGCCTGGTGGCTGGCCAAGCCCGCACCTCCTCTCACTTCGTTGGATGCATCATGAAGGTGTGTTCAGGAGTTATGTTGATTGATGAGTTCATGAACCAGCACATCAGTGATGTCCAATCAACCACTCCAAAAAATAAATAAACGCATCTTGTTTCTCTCATTTTCTGTCGTGGTCAGAACTCTCCCCAGTACAAGCCCCACCACGCTGAGCTGGTCCTGGCCAATCCCAGCCCTGTTCTGGTTTACCAGATCTCCTCCTCAGAGACCAGGGTGCTGGTGGACATCAGGGGAGAGATGCCCAGGAACCTATCTGAGTATATGGCCGAAAAAATACACCCACAACTGCCAGGTAATCGACTGAATATGGCCACATGGAATAGAGATCTCTGTATCATTTCCAGGGGTTCAGAGTCCTTTACATTGTATTGATCGTTGAAAGGATGGCCTCCTGGGACTAATTCACACCTCACCAACTTGAATATGTCATTGAGAGCTTCAACACATGATGGCTCCATGTCTACACTATGTCAAAGGGTTGACATTCACTGTGTTCACTTTCTTTTTTCCCACCCATTTCTTAGGCACATTTTTATAATTACTAATGTGAGACCTCTGACCTGTATATTGTTTTTAGAACACTTGAAGGAGCCGTTCATGGTAGCTCTGCAGAATGACCGTTTAAGGTGTATGCCAGCTAGCTTCCTGCCCCCATCCCCAGTCAACAAGCCAGGTGGGACATTAGTTCTACATTCTTAGAGAGTTAATGTTGTCTATTTAAAGTGTGTCAGCAGTATTCTATGATTAAAAGATGCATGTTATTGTTTGGAAAAGCTAACGCCCTTAAAAGAAGCCATACAAGACCAACTGCATTCCTCCAATGGTTCTGATCAAAACAGAGATCATTTGCTGAAAGAGATTGTCCCTCTAGCAGTCTAAATGTTTTCTGGTCCTGTTCCAGGTGTGCTCCTGTTGGGTGATGCCTATAACATGAGGCACCCACTGACCGGAGGGGGAATGAGTGTGGCCCTTAATGATATCCGCATCTGGAGAAGCCTGATGAAGAACATCCCTGACCTGTACAATAACACAGCCATGCTCCAGGTAAACACAGTCTCGTCCTCTTTCTCAATTACATTTACATTACATTCAGGTTATTTCACAATTTACCCAGAGGGTCTTACAGACCTTTCTGAAATAAACTATGGATCGATTGTAATGACATGTACTATAAATTATCATATTTATAAATAGTTAAATTGATCGCGTGGCAATGAATCCCTGACAAAATGTATAGAGCATTACTTAAATGAATAGGCAGTGGGAAATATTAAGAAGAAGTGTAGAGTAACAATAGATAGACAGGGCTCTACTCCTCATCACTGTCTGGCCCCTCAGCTCTTCCACTACACCACACAACATCACATATATTATCAATGTCTGAATGGCCTTCAGCTGGAAAGTACATTGTACAGCTGTGGCCCAAAGTTTTGAGAATGACACAAGTATTGATTTACACAAAGCTTGCTGCTGCAGTGTTTTTTGATCTTTTTGTCAGATGTTACTATGGAGTACAATCACAAGCAGGTCATAAGTTGACAATTACATTAAGTACATGCAAAGTGTAAATATTTGCAGTGTTGACCCTTCTTCAAAACCTCTGCAATTCATCCTGACTGATGGCAGCCCATTCTTGCATAATCAATGCTTAGAGTTTGTCAGAATTTGTGGGTTTTTGTTTGTCCACCCGCCTCTTGATGATTGACCACAAGTTCTCAATGGGATAAAGGTCTGGGGAGTTTCCTGGCCATGGACCCAACAATTCGATGTTTTGTTCCCCGAACCACTTAGTTATTAATTTTGCCTTATGGCAAGGTGCTCCATCATGTTGGAAAAGGTCACCAAACTGTTCTTGGATGGTTGGGAGAAGTTGCTCTCAGAAGATGTTTTGATACCATTCTTTATTCATGGCTGAGAAGCAACCCCACACATGAATGGTCTCAGGATGCTTTATTGGTTGAATGACACAGGACTGATGGTAGCGCTCACCTTTTCTTCTCCCGACAAGCGTTCTTCCAGATGCCCCAAACAATTGGAAAGGGGATTAATTAGAGACAATAACTTTACCACAGTCCTCAGCAGTCCAATCCCTGTAACTTTTGCAGAATATCAGTCTGTAACTGATGTTTTTCCTGGAGAGAAGTCGCTTATTTGGTGCCCTTCTTGACACCAGCCTATCCTCCAAAAGTCTTTGCCTCACCTGCCTGCTGCCATTCCTGAGCAAGCTCTGCACTGCCCTGATCTGGCCGCTGAATCAACTTTAGGAGACGGTCCTGGCGCTTGCTGGACAACAATTTAACCTCTCTCCTTGAAGTCCTTGATGATCCGACACCCGATTTAGGTGCAATCTTACTAGCAGCAATGTCCATTTTTGTGCAAAGTAATGATGACCGCACAGAGGTAGAACAATGATTTCAAGCCTCCTTTTAAAGCTTCCAGTCAGCATGAGAGAGTGATCTCCAACCTTGTCCTCGTCAACACTCTGTCCTCGTCACACCTCTGTTAATGAAAGGATCACCGACATGATGTCAGCTGGTCCTTTTGTGGCAAGGCTGAAATGCAGTGGAACATTTTTGTGGGGGATTAAGTTCATTTTCTTTGCAATGAGGGCCTTTGAAATTAATTGGAATTCATCAGATCAGTCTTTATTACATTCTGAAGTATATGCAAATTGTCATCATAGAAAATGATTTGTCATTGTCAAAAGATTTGGCCACGGCTGTAGTGTTGTTGAATCCAGGTCCAAATTGGAATCACCTGCTGTCACATACAGTGGAGCATGGCACAGTGTTTCTATATTCTCATTCGACTCAGCGTTGTAGTAGGCAGAAGACTATAGAGCAATTTTAGAATATAACTGTGATTTTGTTTGCCCCTCTTTTTTCATATAGGCAAAGAAAAGATTCCACTGGGAACGCAAGTCATCACATTCCTTTGTGGTGAATGTGTTGGCTCAAGCCCTTTATGAGCTGTTTTCAGCAACAGACAGTGAGTCTCCTCTGTCCTCTTGCAAAATATATCACACATAAATGCTTGGGATGTCTTATGGTGCAATTAAATGCACAATACCTGACTTGAACTATTATTAGTGTCCATTTCAAACATTTGATTTAAGACTGTCCAATGTCTCTTTCTACTTCACACCTCACAATAGAGGGGTATACTAGAGGAGTATATTAGGGGTATACTAGAGGGGTATATTAGGAGTATACTAGAGGAGTATATTAAGGGTATACTAGATTTCTTTCTTTCCATTCCTGTTAGTCATATTCAAACCAGTGGCTGTTTTTTGTGTCTTGTAGATTCTCTCCACCAGTTGAGAAAAGCTTGCTTCCATTACTTCAAGCTGGGCGGGGAGTGCATCAACGGTCCAATTGGACTCCTGTCAGTGTGAGTCTCACTAATAACCTGGACACCTTGTTGATCGTTTACGATGTTCCCATGCAATATTCCTCAATAATTCATGAACTTACATAAACATCTCAATGTATACCAGTGTTCATGCACAAAATAACTCAGATGGAAATAAGCCTTCAGGCTTGTGTTTTTATCCTGGGTCATTTGGTATATCTACGAGGTTCTCAACTTGAAGCAGCTTGTCACATAATTCACAATGGTTCTAATTTGCTTTGAATCTGTTTCCTCCCCAGGTTGACACCCCATCCGATGACTCTGATTGGTCACTTCTTTGCCGTGGCCTTGTATGCCATCTACTTCAGCTTTAAGTCTGAGTCGTGGTTCACTAAGCCCAGAGCCTTTTTCACCAGCGGGGCTGTCCTTTACCGTGCCTGCACTGTCATGTTCCCCCTGGTCTATTCCGAGTTACAGTACCTGGTGTACTGAGCATCTCCCTCACCTGGTGGTCTGTCACTAGTCTAAGACAACAGGGTGGTATTCATGGATACACCTGGTGGTCTGTTGCCAGGCTTAGACAACAGGGTCATATTCATGAATACACCTGGTGGTCTGTCACTAGTCTTAGACAACAGGGTCGTATTCATGAATACATCTGGTGGTCTGTCACAGGTTGTTGATTGAGGACAATGTTAATTTTAGACACAGGAGTGCCCAGAGAGGCAACAGGTTTGAGTACACACCATAATGACACCATAATGACCCTATGACACAGATCTCTCTTCAGTTTTGTTAAGTGTCCATTATTCTGTGCGAACTGCTGCTTTGACGTTGGTCTTGCCTTTATCTAAAGATCTGCCTAATAAGATATCTTCGGAGGATGAGAATAATATCGACAAATATAATTGAATAATGCCTTGGATAACTTAATATTCAGGATTTACATAACCAACATGTAATATTCTATGAATTGGGGATACCACTAAAACACACATTTTACTAATTTAACAAGCAGAGTTGGACAACTGGGCCCTTTTAAACAATGTTACGGAAAATTTGTTGTGGAGTAAATTCCATGTTCAACATGACAAATAATGTTTGTGCCGGAAGAACTTCTGCTATTAATTCCCAGACCTCATGAAGCTGTTGTTATAGTTCCTAACTGTGCCCTTACTTTGTCCTTATTATTCTCTTGAAAGTATGTTTGTACGCACTATCGATCTTTTTACTTGTACATACAAATGAAAATGTATTGAATGGTCTGATTGTTAAATTCCGATAATCGTCTGTCCTTTACTTTTTCCTGCCTTAAATGTTTTTCTTCACACATTGAGACAAGGGATTTTGTTTCTTCACTTCAAAAGTGATTCATATACCAGATCATCCACTGGAATTAAAGTGTGACAAAATACCCCTTGGTAGATTGCAGTGCCTAGAGACCTCAAGTTAGGGTCAGACATAAGTCCTTCCCTCCTGAGTGCCTGGACAAAGAAAAAAAGGGAACACTAAGAAACAAATAGCCCAATGAGAAGGGAGCTGATTCTGGACCAGTGGTTGTCAAGCCCCAACTGTCCCTGACCAGTGGTTGTCAAGCCCCAACGGTCCCTGACCAGTGGTTGTCAACCCCAACTGCCCCTGACCAGTGGTTGTCAAGCCCCAACTGTCCCTGACCAGTGGTCCACATTTCCATTTGGCTCCTCACAGTAGAGGAACATGGCAGACTGCTCACTGTGTTTTTGAGAATATTTACTTGTAATTATATTTTAATGTCTTGTAATAAATGAACAATTATGTACTTTAATATCCATTTGGAGACTGTTTAAACTTCTTATTTGAACTATGTGATGATTTTATTTATAAATTACCTGCAACCAGTATTGTTCCAGTATCCAATAGGTTTCCCCTGAGGACAAGTCATTTGAACACTAACACAAATGTCCACACGGTGGTGGTCATTACAAGCTCAAAAAAACTTATGCTGGGATTGAAATCAATACAAGCCCCAGAGAGTAACGTCCCAGGTTACAATATTTTCAGTTTATTTTTTATTTCTCATTTATACATCACTTATACATTGTATTCTGGTGAAATAAAGAACGTAGCCATGTTATTCTTTGTGACTCCACAAGGACAAATACTGGTGTGGAAGACCAGAAAGGGGGAGGAAAGCTGCTGAGAAGTTTATGTACATCTTTTCTCTCTGTCCTCAGTCTGTTAACAGCCAGTCTACTAACAAACACTCACCACTCCAGAGAAATTGGGAGGAAAGTTACACACCATATGTTAGTTAGATTTGTCTTCAACATTCAACCTCCTTGCTCATCAACAACCCTCTCCTTAAATTACATTAGTTTATCTATATCATTAACGTTATAGCAGCAAGCTTAATTACTAACAGTTAACATCTTTATGATTCTAAACAAAAAGTACTGTACAGCTACTGCTAATAGTCTAAGAACCTGCTTTCTAATGCTTTTAGACCAGATCTACGTCTTTTAGCAACCCACCAATCCACACTTTATATATATGTATATATTTATATATAGGAACAAATCTACTATTTTAACATTAATTTACAGGGTAATATACATTATATTTGTAACAGCTGAAATGTCAGCACAAAAAGATCACTGTCACACTTAACAGCAACATATATATAATTTTAATATATTTATATATAATCATATATAAATATACAATTGTCATATATGCATGTAAAACAGTTAACCACGTCTCAGGCCTTTCAAATCATACCAAGAAAAGCAATTGTGTATCAAGACGTAAAAGCTTTACAAGAAGTTCTCTCTGAGAAAGAGCCACAGACAGACAAGGCAAAGTGCCAACCTGGATTATTTGAGGTCACATGACAGTAATTTGCATATTCCACAAATCTATTGCAACACATTACTGTCTACGAACAGTACACGACTCCTGAGGGGTGCCGGCGGTAGCTGAACTCACATGTAGTACACCCACTGAACAGAACATTATTAGTACAATGGTGGGTAGTAATCTGACTCTAGCTATGTGCTTTCAGATGGTGTGTGCGCTATGATGGTGAACAACAGGACTACAATACACAATATTATATACGTAGTTTTTGCCTCATAAGTAAATCCAAGATGTTAAATACTTTCCCCCTCATGGTGTCCTCATCAAATTTGTATCCTTTATTCAACACCAACCAGAACCATCTTAAGCTCAACCTTCTTGAAGAGCAAAGGAATGTTTACTTATTCCTCTTTTTTTTAAATGGACCTCTCCATGAAGGCCTGTAACACAACACAGTAACATCCTACTGACTGATTCAACAAAGTTCTGAAGGGTGGGATTTCTTGAGCTCCTGAAAAGTTGATAACATGGACTATGGCAGTTTAACTCCCTCCATCAACCCAACATCTGAGCCGACCTCTGGAGGCCAGAGAGAGTGATCTGATTGGTCCTCCTTGGCTCTGCAACCAGGTCACCCTAGCGTCTCTCCAACACACCGGCACATCCTGTGACAGGACAGTACACCCCCCCACATTTCCTCAAAGACGCTGCACACAGTTGTAACAAGATACACACAAGGTAATTTCACAAAGAAAAGCTCTGTTATAACTGCAGTAGTAACGCATGAACGCACGACAAGCCTCCGTCAGCTGGCTCCGCCCTGGAGCCCCAGAGGGGTTGGAGCACAGTGGTGATGTGCAGTTAGGTTGGAGGCAACGTTGCTGTTGGAGGAATGACAAGTCCGTCTCATGTGTCCCCTTATTGGTCCCCCGGTGGTAAGTGTTGTTATTCAAAAGCCCAGATCTCTATGTCCTGTATATAGAAATCCTCTTTCTTAGAGAGCATGGGGTTGCCAAAGGTTTTACAGGAGTGACTCCTACCGTGATACAGATCCCCATCCAACCAGAGGCCAAACTCCCCACTGAAACAGAGAAGGAGGAGATCATTACGGCACAACCACACTCAACACAAGCAGCAGAGACACATTGCATTACCTGACTATCTGCATTATTGCATGTCTGTGACACGGTTGTCAGTGGTTGTCAAGCTTATCAACCAATAACAGCAAAATGTAAAGTCATGCTTGACTGTTGGTATGAGGTTCCAGTAAAATGCAGGGTTTTATTTCGGTCGGACATAACATGCAAATATAGGCAAAAAAAGTTACACATTGTCCCTTAATGCTCATGAATTAGCTCATATTAAGCGGGCTGACAAATCAAATAACTGAAATACCAGACCTTTATTATTCCTTTCAATAAAAATAATCCCACCCAGTTTTAACAAACACAACAATTGGACCTCCAGACTCCCTCTATATACTACTAGAACAACATGGTCTGACCAAAACTGTGACGGTTGGCTTAGAGCCAGTCCAGGGCACTTGTTTGGGACACCCTTGTCATGGCAGTGCCTTAGAGCCAGTCTAGGGCACTTGTTTGGGACAGCATCATCATGGCAGTGCCTTAGAGCCAGTCTAGGGCACTTGTTTAGGACAGCCTCGTCATGGCATCATGGCAGTGCCTTAGAGCCAGTCTAGGGCACTTATTTGGGACAGCCTTGTCATGGCAGTGCCTTAGAGCCAGTCTAGGGCACTTGTTTGGGACAGCCTTGTCATGGCGGTGCCTTAGAGCCAGTCTAGGGCACTTGTTTTGGACAGCCTCGTCATGGCAGTGCCTTAGAGACAGTCTAGGGCACTTGTTTGGGACAGCCTCGTCATGGCGGTGCCTTAGAGCCAGTCTAGGGCACTTGTTTGGGACAGCCTTGTCATGGCAGTGCCTTAGAGCCAGTCTAGGGCACTTGTTTGGGACACCCTTGACATGGTATCTCCCACTTCCTGCTTATTGCTCACAGGGATGTTTAAAGACATGGGTTTCATTTTGCACCATTTTCCTAATCTTCGCATTTTTAATGGTGTCATCTATTCTGTAGAACACTCTTCATGTCCTTTAAGACCGACCGTCTGACCTGTGATCCTTCAACAACAGGGTTTTTAAACCAGACAACTTGACAGCTATGTGATGTTTCCAAAGGTAGAGACCATTGGTTTAGGTAAAGGGGTTGAATACTTTGACAACAAAATATTTTTCTCTATTCAATAATTTCTTAACATAGTCACCTTCCAAGAATACATTTCTAGTTTCAGAGTTTAAATGTAAACAAAAGAAAATTGTATTTCAGTGATACGAGAGGTTGATCAGGGATCTAAAATCATTTTTCAAAAGAAATAATGGAAAAACAATAAATACCTTCCACCACCAAAGGCTAAGGAGTCCATATCTCCTTTCATGAAGAACATGTTGTCACCTGTCCATTTGTACACCTGTCATCACAAAAGAGCATGTTACTATGGATAAAAAAAAAAAAGATGTGTTCTTACATTCTACCGTAAATAATGTTAGTAGAAGGGTCCGGTAACCCACCTCAAACTCTGGACAGAAGGTAAAAAGAAAGGTCTCCCCTGTCCCGTAGAATCCTTCACTGATTTTAAACGGTTCTGACGCCAATGCACCAAACACCTGAAAGTACACAACCAATCATTGCTGTAGGTTGATACATGTTGGCTGCAAGTGTACCACACTGCTTTCTCCATACATAGAGCCAACGTTAGATTAGAATGACACCCATTCCTTTGTGTGTTATGTAGTTATGCCCATGTTGGTAGTTTAAAAAAACAAATACTATTCGGACAATGATGTAATGTAAATTGCACGTCCCTAGTGTAGAGATATAATGAACCCATAACCAAACACCTTGTTGAATTTGTCCAGTGCGCTTATATTTGTTATAAAATGTAATCATAGTCCAGCTAGTCTTTTTGTTTTATTTTTTTATGTCTTTTTAACTATTAATAAAACATTTCGACATACACGGATCCACTGGATAAAAAATTATTCAGCCAGTATACTGCACAAGAAAAGGACAAATAAAAATGACTGACATTCCTAACTTACAGAAGAGTACCCTTGGCAGAATTAAATGTGTGAAGTCAGACCAGATTTAAGACAAGGTAATTCAACAAGAAATCACCAAATACAGTGCATCCGGAAAATATTCACAACGCTTCACTTTTTCCACATGCTGTTATGTTACAGCCATATTCCAAAACAGATTCAAATAATTGTTTCTCGCAAAATACTACACACAATACCCCATAATGGTAATGTGAAAAACATTTATTAGAAATCTATCCAGAAAACAATTGCATTCACATAAGTATTCACAGCCTTTGCCATGACACTCAAAACTGAGCTAAGGTGCATCCTGTTCCCACTGATCATGAATGAGATGTTTCTACAACTTGATTGGAGGACACCTATGGTAAAATCAGTTGATTGGACATGATTTCGAAAGGCATACACCTGTCTATATAAGGTCCCACAGTTGACAGTACATGTCAGAGCACAACCCAAACCATGAAGTCCAAGGAATTGTCTGACCTCCGAGATAGGATTGTATTGAGGCACAGATCTATTTTTCTGTGCAGCATTGATGAACCCAATTAGCACAGTGGCCTAAATTATTCGTAAATGGAAGAAATTTGGAACCACCAGGACTCCTGGGCGATAGGGGGCAAAGGGCCTTAGTCAGGGAGGTGACGAAGAACCTGATGGTCACTCTGACAGAGCTCCAGCGTTGCTCTGTGAAGAGAACCTTCCTGAAAGACAACCATCGCTGCAGAACTCTTAAATCAGGCCTAAATGGTAGAGTGGCCAGACAGAAGCCACTCCTCAGTACAAGGCACATAACAGCCCATCTGGACTTTGCTAACAGGGCACCTGAAGGACTCTCAGACCTTGAGAAACAAAAGTCTCAGATCTGATGAAAAAAAGATTGAACGTTTTTGCCTGAATGCCAAGTGTCATGTCTAGTGGAAACCAGGAACCGCTCATCACTTGGCCAATACCATCTCTACAGTAATGCAGGGTGGCGGCAGCATCATGCAGTGGGGATGTTTTTCCGTGGCTAGAATTGGGAGACCAATCAGGATCGAGGGACAGGAATGCAGCAATGTACAGAAACATCCTTGATGGAAACCTGCTCCAGAGCGCTAAGACTGGGGTGACAGTGCATCGAACAGCACAACAACCATAAGCACACAGCCAAGATAATAATGTAGTGGCTTCGGGACAACTCTGTGAAGGTCCTTGAGTGGCCCAGTCAGAGTCCAGACTTGAACTCGATTGAACATCTCGGGAGAGATCTGAAAATGACTGTGCACTGACACTCCCCATCCAACCTGATGGAGCTTGAAAGGTCCTGCAAAGAAGAATGGGAGAAACAGCCCAAAAATAGGTTTACCAAGCTTGTAGCATAATATATAAAAGTATTGCGCAAAGGCTGTGAATACTTATGTCCATGTTTATATTTGTGTTCTAAATTTTTGCAAATCTATTAAGAATATTAAAATATTGAGGAAAATAATGAATTGTAACATAACAAAATGTGGAAAAAGTGAAGCGTTGTAAATACTTTCCTGATGTACTGTAGGCTAACAGATATTCTTATTAAAAAGTACATCATTTATTTTATTTCAGTTTATCTTACCCAATGCTATTTAGAATAAACATAGTAGGGCAGAGAGTTTTAATCAGTCTATCTAGCTACACAGTACTGCACATGGCCAACGATAAATATCACTGTCTATGCATGCATTAAAATAGCTAGTGTTGCATTTGTCATTTGGTTTGCCTCCAATAAATCTGACAACAGTCAATTGTTTAAATTAGCTAGTCATTTATTTTATACGTAGGCCTATATCTTGAATCTCAATAAAAATAGTAACCAATCAAATGAGCAGGCATGCAAGCTGCAGGTCTAAACCCCATTCACAAAAAGTGGGCAGGCTGGTTTATCTGGCGTTGCCATAGCTAGATGTGTTTTCTGCCTTAGGCGAACAGTGTTGTTGTGAGAAATACCCATCCATCTACATGTGGGTTGTGTCCAGTAGGAATGTAACACTGGAAAAGCAACTGTATTTTGTGTACATACAGTGGGGAGAACAAGTATTTGGCCCCATGGCCCCATCCATCCTCCCCTCAATTCGGTGCAGTCGTCCTGTCCCCTTTGCAGAAAAGCATCCCCACAGAATGATGTTTTCACCTCTATGCTTCACGGTTGGGATGGTGTTCTTGGGGTTGTACTCATCCTCCTTCTGCCTCCAAACAGGGCGAGTGGAGTTTAGACCAAAAAGCTCTATATAGACCATATGACCTTCTCCCATTCCTTCTCTGGATCATCCAGGTCCAGAGCCAAGTCATTGGCAAACTTCAGATGTGCCTGGACATGCGCTGGCTTGAGCAGGGGGACCTTGCGTGTGCGGCAGGATTTTAATCCATGACGGCGTAGTGTGTTACTAATGGTTTTCTTTGAAACTGTGGTCCCAGCACTCTTCAGGTCATGGACCATGTCCTGCCGCGTAGTTCTGGGCTGATCCCTCACCTTCCTCATGATCATTGTTGCCCCACGACGTGAGATCTTGCATGGAGCCCCAGACCAAGGGTGATTGACCGTCATCTTGAACTTCTTCCATTTTCTAATAATTGCGCCAACAGTTGTGGCCTTCTCACCAAGCTGCTTGCCTATTGTCCTGTAGCCCATCCCAGCCTTGTGCAGGTCTACAATTTTATCCTTGATGTCCTTACACAGCTCTCTGATCTTGGCCATTGTGGAGAGGTTGGAGTCTGTTTGATTGAGTGTGTGCACAGGTGTCTTTTCTACAGGTAGCGAGTTCAAACAAGTGCAGTTAATACATGTAATGAGTGGAGAACAGGAGGGCTTCTTAAAGAAAACCTAACATGTCTGTGAGAGCCGGAATTCTTACTGGCTGGTAGGTGATTAAATACTTATGTCATGCAATAAAATGCTAATTAATTACTCAAAAATCATGCAATGTGATTTCCTGGATTTTTGTTTTTATTCCGTCTCTTCGCTTCTGCTCACTTCGCTTCTGCTCACTAAACAACAATTTAAATGGTTCAGCTACCTGTAAACAATCTGATAGTGCCAAATGATGTCAGCCCATATTACAAGGCCTATTAGCTTTACAGATTTCAACTATGTTTGCCTGTGGTAAACTGGTTTGTATAGAATACAGACCTAAACAAGACAGACACATTTCTATTGGTTTCTGTGATGTCTTTAATTGCCTGAAAGCACTGCCATATCCCGATCATATTATTATTAGACAATAACTATGGGCATATTTACGCAACGAGAGAATAAAATCCTAGACAGACTTATCTTAGTTTGCATCATAATGTCCATAGCGTTGGTATTTACACAGGCATGTTCAAGATGTACAATGCAAGACTGCAGCCAAAAATTGCTGGACAATCTCAGAAATATGCATGTCTTCACATGTCATCGTTTTCACACTTGCACACCTCTAGAGTTTATCAATTGAAAATGTGGCGCAACCTACTTCAGAACAGCGACGTCTCAAGCTACCGATATCTGCAAGTCTACACAACAAGATTATCTAGTGTCTAGAGTCTGTGATATTTCTCTGTAAATAAGCCCTAAATCCCTTCCAAATAGGGATGCACAAATATATCGGCCAGCAATTGGTATCTGATGATTATAAGTATCTGGACGATTATTTCAGACCGATTTTGGTCAAGTCTTTATGAAAGAATAATCTCATGAAAGTGAATGAAAAATAAAAAGTAATCAAATTAATTAAATAAAATAATTACCAAATCGGTTATATAAAATATGTACACAGAATATATACATTAAACTATAATTATATAAACAATTGTGTAATGTACCATTAAAAAGAGAATTTGCATTTATTATATATTTTATACATGAATTATCAGACATTAGCACTTAGTTAAATATAAAGAATGACAACTTTTATTTGCATTTGTTGAAGCAACGTCAGAAGGAAAATGTTTTGTCTATTTAACGGATGTCATGAACACCGGTACTGAAAAAAACCCAACTATGGTATCGACATCGGCTAATATAAATATCAGCATTGGTGCAAGAATTATTTTATAGGTGCATCCTTCCTGGCAAACCAATAGCCTAAAAGCACTGTGCACAAGCTATATTCGTCCTGATGGTGTATTGCCAAAAGCAGGCTGTGTTGTCATAAACACCCAGTATCAAAGCCTAAAAATAATGCTGCAACACCTGGGCAATCAACCGAAACAAAAACCTTTAATTTACTCTATCCATATCCCACAGAACCCTAATCTCAACCACATACAATGCAAACTTCAACAGTGAGGCATCAGTTGAAACTTCAATTCTCACACTACTTGTCAACGATCATATAATCTCTGCATTTGGGCAGAGCTAACTTCAGAACAAGAAAGATGTAAAATGATGATGAAAAATGCTAGACATCTGATGGCAACAAGATCTGATGGTATTAAATGTGCCGGTTCTCTGTTAACTGTGTGTTTCAATAAAAACGCATGGGTCTCACTCACCCCTCCGTCGCTGTCCCTGATCACCAGCAGGACCGGGGTGTCCTGACCCTGCATGGCCCGGTACAGGCTCTTAATGCTCATGCCGTGCTTGGTAGTGCCATAGGCCAGGGTCCATGGGTACCCTATGGTACGGGGCGGGAGATGCTTGGCCAGCTGGAGACCAAAAGGCAAGGAGCCGAGGGGAAAGAAAAGGAAAAGAACTAGAAATGAAAGAGGGAAAGGCCATAGACATCAATGGTCCATTACAGATGCAGTGACCTTTTAACACAGTAGGTTGATAACAGTAAATGGGCTCCACACAGCCAGAACACAGACTCAGGATAATAGGCCTCATGTAAACACTACAGAAATACCTAGTGTCAGAGTGCCGCAGTTTGACACATTCCTGCACTCCAATATAACGGAATAAAATATCATTGGAAATTGTTTATTTGAATTTCGTGATCTCAGGTGATTCTCAGGTGATCTAACATGTGGGATCACTTGATTATTATGAACACCACTGCATTATCATCCATGTAAAAACAATAAATCTAAACAGACCTTATCATAGAAGCACTAATAAATATTGTACAGAAACCTATTATTTTATTTAGACTTTACATCATCAGCCATTGAACTGAACCATTACGGGCCATCAGTCCTGTACTAAACCTGCTGTCACCATCCAGACCTGTACTGAACATGCTGTCACTATCCAGACCACCAGTCCTGTACTGAACCTGCTGTCACTATTCTGACCACCAGTCTGGTTCTGAACCTGCTGTCACTATTCAGACCACCAGTCCTGTACTGAACATGCTGTCACTATTCAGACCACAAGTCCTGTACTGAACATGCCGTCACCAACCAGACCACCAGTCCTGTACTGAACATGCCGTCACTATTCAGCCCTCCAGTCCTGTACTAAACCTGCTGTCACTATCCAGACCACCAGTCCTGTACTGAACATGCTGTCACTATTCAGACCACTAGTCCTGTACTGAACCTGCTGTCACTATTCAGACCACCAGTCCTGTACTGAACATGCCGTCACCATCCAGACCACCAGTCCTGTACTGAACCTGCTGTCACTATCCAGACCACCGGTCCTGTACTGAACATGCCTTCACCATCCAGACCATCAACCCTGGGCTGGCAGCAAAGAACACTTCAGGCCCACTGTCACAACCTGGGGCTGAAGGTCAATGAGGAGGGTTATTTAGAAAGCAGCATATTGACAAGCTGTGTCAGTGCATCAATATACCAGTGGGCATGGATCAAGTCGATGGGCCTGTCAGCGTGTGTTATTACCTTCTCGATCTGATCGGCCTCCAGCAGTTCACTGGGTTCACTGAGGTTGGGTCTGAAGGTCTCAGGCTCCAAGTCTGTCTTGATTGAAGTGGCATGCTTTGAGTTCACCTCTTCCTTGGTGGTGATCTAAACAGACAAACAACAGTCAACCAGGTGCACAGCAATGTCTCCTTCACCAAATGGCATCTCATTCCCCAGATTGGATAATGGTTCAAAGCAGAGATCTATGCACCCTGATCAAAAGTAGTGCACTATATAGGCATATGCTGCCATTTGGGAGATGTTTTCAATATGCCATTATAAACCAGGTGGTTTGAAACCGGAATGCTGATTGGCTAAAAGCCATAGTATATAAAGCTTTTAACCACATAACCATTTACTCTTCTAATTGTGTGGGTAACTGGTTTATGAGTACAGTTAGGCACCTCTGGGATTTGTAAAATATTGCCAATATACTATGGCGAAGCTCTGCTTCCAGGCAGTCTGTGAACTCCTAGTTGTGGTATATTGGCCATAAACCACAGCCCCAGTGCCTTATTGCTTACAGGCACCAACAATCAGCATCCAAGTTTCAAAGCACCCCGTGTATAATTACACAATAAGGCATGAAGTGGCGTGGTACAGCCCAAACACCACAGGAAGGGACTGTTCTTACACAACAGCATACACTGCCTATAAACAGTCCTTAGCTGTGATATATATATATATATATACACAAATATACATACACACACAAATAAAAACCCTTAAGGTGCTTTTTTCCTTAACTAAGCCTAAGCCACATCATTTTCTAGAAGTGGTGGTGTGTCATGTGATTACATAGCAAGTGGTTAAGATATAGGCTAACAGTCTTATCAGCAGAGGCAGGACGATCTACTGGGTAATATGAGCCGCAGGAAAGGTAAACAGGAGATATTCAAAATTAAGGAGCGCAAATCTGGGAGCAAAGGGTTTGGGGTGAAAACCCTTAATTTGATTATAGCCACATGCAGTAGGCATATAAACCATCAAAACACAGTGCACCATGTACTGCAGAGAGGTACGCTGTCAGCTGTAAACGGCTAATAATCATCTAATAAATAATTTGTGCACAGTAATTAGTGGTTCAGTGGTCCGATTTGCGATTGATCAAGACATACAGCGCGGGACAAGTATTTCCCCAACCTGGTCCTGGGGCCTCATCTTCCAGCCGTGCAGCCCCATGGCAATAAACACACACCCGGGGAGGCCACAGGACCAAGCTAAAGAACCTGGTCTAGACGGCACGGAGGGCGCTGCTCATCTTTCTCCGGAACAGGCGTGGCTGCATAGAGCCACCGGTGGCCTGACTGTGATCACCTTACAATCCTGCCGCATTGTCTTGGAAAAACAATCCTGCACCAGTCAAAGGACTGAATGAAATCCTACTTCAGCTGAATGCCCAACCCCAGCCCAGCTTCTAACCCCAGCCCAGCTTCTAACCCCAGCCCAGCTTCTAACCCCAGCCCAGCCTCCAACCCCAGCCCAGCCTCCAACCCCAGCCCAGTCTCCAACCCCAGCCCAGCCTCCAACCCCAGCCCAGCCTCCAACCCCAGCCCAGCCTCCAACCCCACCAGCCTCCAACCCCACGACCCAGGTGTTCAAAACCCAGCGCAGCTTGTGAGGCGTCCTTGTAAAATGTGGGAACACTGGAAGATGTCTAATTTCATGAATATCTCACGACAGTTCCCTCCCTCAGGCCTCAGCGGAAACCCAAGCTTGTGCCTAGGCTACCTAATTAACCATGAAATCAAAAGGAACAACAGTGACAAGGCCTTGTTGAAACCAAACACAGTGGTGCTCAATGAGTAGCAGAGAGAAGTGTATATTCAGTGCATTATGAGAAGGCCTTGTCTTCCTCCCCTGGGTACTGTTGGCATAAAGCCCTTCATACAGGCCTCCAACCACCCAATATCTTACTCTACTGGGTACCGGTGGCATAAAGCCCTTCAGATGACCATAACCTTGAGATGTCCTGCTTCTTGTGACTGCTTATTTGGCCAGAGGTAACAGAAGGCGTCACAGTGCCTGTTCAGGGGCCAGTCACAAGTTTACTCAGAAAAAAACCGATTTGTCCCACTGGGTGAAAAAGGAAAACATTAGAAAATGGCGGCCAGATAGGGCAAATCTAAAATAGCAGCTTCTTCATAGTGGCCCGAAGTAATGCACAACACAGGGGGTCACTTGGTCTAATGAAGGAACTAGAAAGCTGGAGCTAAGCAGGGCACCTGAAGCCGTTTGCAGAGAGATTTCAGATCTTCGCTGTTTAGTGCATCGATCCGGCGGTGGTACTCAGTCAATGACACTACCTGGGAGGTGGAGACAGGAACAGGAAGTATAACTCAGCTGCTGGCGACGGAGGGAAAAGGATGAGCACAGCAGAGCGTGGAAACATTATATTTAAAGGTGGAGAAACTCAAGATGCACTTTTAAATACACCTGACAGGTAATTGAACAGGGTCATGGTGGACTCCGGTCACCTTTAACGAACGCACCAGGTTTAATGGCTATTGTAATATTTAAAAATAAGTGATATGAACCAATAAAGACAAACAATGGTTTTGCATGGTTGTGTAATCAATGTTCAACATGTACTAAGACCAAGCACAGGGACAAGAGGCACACAGCCAGATCCAACAAGGGTCTCAAACCAGTGAAGACAGGATACCACACAGGACATTGTTCTACCGAGACTTGTTGGACTGCAGACGCTACAACACCGGCAAACCACCAGTATCCTACAGTCTACAGACAAGTTAAATAAGTTGCTGCTCAACACTGCTCAAATTGACTTGATCGCACCAAAGCAAACATCTGCTCCAGAGAGGTCATGCAAGCTAGCATACCATTGAAACCCTGTTCAGAACCCGTTACAACCAGTACTCTATTATAATCCTAAAAAGGCCCAGCCAGCTCTTCAAGGGGCTCCAACTCAGAGTAGGAATATGAATACTTTCACAATGAATAAGCACAGTCATGGGTTCATTTAAAATAGCTAATACTTCAAGGAGTGCTCAACTCCAAACAAAGTACAGTAGGCATAATTAATGTGGCTTTACAAAGAAGGATGGGAGCAATGCGGTGGATGGGAGTCCCTCAAGAACATTATAGCTCTCCATTAATATGACCCAGCATGGCTAAAAACTACAAGTGTTAGAAAATATCCTCTTTCTATTCTATCAGATACAGACCATTTACTTAACGCCATGAAGTATTGGCCAACACATGACCCAGTTCAGTAAAATCCTATTAGGTCAAGTAAAACAAAGTTACCATGAACTTCTCTTTAGTGACTTTTTTGGAAAAAACATCTGCCTCTTTACAGTTCTCAATAATACAAATAAAAAAAGTGTAAATGACCTTGTTCATAAAACATGCTTGGAGTCTTAAGGTGTACCTGGCACTAAATTGAGAAACACGTCAGGTCAGTTTGCCGTCCTTATCTTCTGTATAAGAGAACTTGAGGCAGACCAACATAGCCTGCCGAGAATGCCAGTCTGTCTGTGCTTGACAATAAGCAAATGACTTGGCAAGCACAAATAGATCTGGGACCAGACTATAACAAGCATTTAATTTATTCTCTGCTGCCCGTCCTACAAAATAGGAACGGTCTTCCTCCCCAACAACAACTGTTCAGCCCATAGATATAATGTATCATCAGATATCATCCAAAACACGCAGGGATACAGTGTTGTTAATATGTTACGATGTTAGCAAGGTACAAAACGTTTACAATTTGGCATGGTGTACCGGGCTTTCACCCAATGATGCTCGAAACTTCCCAAAACGCCTCCAACCCTAAGTTAGATAATTAAGCAAAGAAGTCGCGACAACGACATTAAGGACTGTCTTTTAAGAAACCATTAAGTTTGGCACTGTTATTTGTTTTCAGACAGTCAATCGGGAAGCAATTGGCAATTTGCTAGTCTCCTGCTATCTTTCTCGCTAGCAATCTACGCTAGCAGGTTGACAACAACAAAACATGCGTAGCTACAACACTGACTAACGCTATAAAAACATACATAAGTGTACTTAGGGGTCAACGGCGTCTCTTCCTTCACCCGTCTAAAGAACATGTCTTTCCTCCGGGAGAGACTGAGCTCAAGAGTCACATTCCAGACTATTGAAGTAATTCCAAAACGATGTAGAACAAAACACACTGGAAGCTAGGATAAATCTAACAAAAATAGGAATTTAAGAGGAGCCTTTGATGTTTGTTTGACACTCACAAGAGCCAATAATAATGCAGGACAAAAGCAAAGCCAACTCATTATTTGCTGAAAGGAAGAGGGCGCTTCCCAATCGTTCCAGGTTGCATACAGACATTTAAAGCTACAGTAACGTAACACGAGCGTTTAATTCACCTATTCATTCTTTTTAGATTCTAGATTATTTTTGATATAGCTCTCTGAGAAGACTAGGAGAAGAGGCTGGGCTTTTCAGTGTGGGGATTTTACCTTCATAACTTTGTGTTGTTTAATTTAAGACTATGTTTGTGTAATTATGTGTTATTTTAGTAGTAATTAAGCAAGTTGAACCATTCTTATTCAAATTATTTTGAAAGAAAAAAGTGCAGTGGTCTTTTTCCCAAGAGCTGTATATACAGAATATATACATTAAACTATAATGATACATTCCTATTTTAAAAGCTTGATGTTTCAGAGACAGATTTGTAGTACATTGAGCAGATTGGCATTGCTAGACCGTAGAGGGTGTGGAGGTTCATAGGGGAAGAGTAGGTCAGTAAAGAAGACAGGTCCCAAGCCATTGACAGCTTGATAGACTACAAGGATATTTTTAAAGTCAATTCTGTGTGGGACAGGAAGCCAATGAAGGTCAGCAAGGAAAGGCGTGATGTGGGCAGATTTGTTTGATTGTATCAGGATCCTTGCAGCATTGTTTGGGATGAGCAGTTTTTTCTGAATTGAATTTGCTGGTATGCACCCATTCCCATAATCAATTCTGGAGGAAACAAATGAATGGATAAGTGGTTCTGCGTCAAAAAAGGTGAGGTGTCTTAGGTGAGAGACGTTCAAGGTGACATTTATTTTTACAGACTATCTAATGTGGGCCTTAAAAAAGAAAGCAGGGTGAAATTTCACACCCAGTTTTTTGGGTGGCGACCCCTCAAAGACTGACTCCTCTCTAGGTTACTTAGGTACTTCCTCTGCTAACTAGCTATCTGCATTTCTAAATGTCCATCTTACAAATGATGCCACAAAACGTTTAAAGAAAGTGTATATTTTGTAATAGTGATGTGATATGAAGGCACTTTATACAACCAAAAAGCTTAGGGGTAGACTGCTTTAGTAACTTTTTGGGCTATTGATTTCCTTACAGTACCTCATGGCCCAAAATCAGGATTGGTACTGTAACAATAAAATAAAATTGATTGAGTTAGAAAATCAGACTGGATGCTTTAAAAGGAGGGTGGGGCTTGAAATCATTGTTCTTCCTCTGTTAACCATGGTTACCTGCACAAAAAAGCTAGTAAGATTGCACCTAAATTTACCACCAGTGCAAAACTTTCTCAGAAATGGCAGCAGGCAGGTGTGAGTGCATCTGCATGCACAGTGAGGCGAATACTTTTGGAGGATGGCCTGGTGTCAAGAAGGGCAGCAAAGAAGCCACTTTTCTCAAGGAAAAACATCAGGGACAGACCGATATTCTGCAAAAGGTACAGGGATTGGACTGCTGAGGTTTGGGGTAAAGTAATTTTACTGATGAATCCCCTTTCCGTTTGTTTGGGGCAGAAAAGGTGAGCAAGTTCTGTGTCATGCCAACAGTAAAGCATCCTGAGACCATTCATGTGTGAGGTTGCTTCTCAGCCTAGGGAGTGGGCTCACTCACAATGTTGCCAAAGAACACAGCCATGAATAAAGAATGGTACCAAAACATCCTTAGAGAGCAACTTCTCATCATTCATGAACAGTTTGGTGATGAACAATGTCTTTTCCAGCATGACGGAAAAGGCAAATGTGATAACTAAGTGGCTCGTGGAACAAAACATTGAACTTTTGGGTCTATGGCTAGAAAAACTCCCCAGACCCTACAAAAACCCATGCATTGATTATGCAAGAATGGGCTGCCATCAGTCAGCATGTGGCCCAGAAGTTAATTTACAGCATGTAAGCAAGAGGTCTTGAAGAAGAGTTCTTGACTCTTTGCATGTACTTGCAAATTGTAATTGTCAATAATAGCAATTGACACTTGCTTATTTATACTTCAGCATACCATAGTAACATCAGACGAAAAGATCTAAAAACAACTTTGTGTAAACCAATACTTATGTCATTCTTGAATTTTAATATTTGCAGTCAAGAAAGCTTGAACCCTTTATGGATAAATGCAGAAGTTCTGTATGATCCTTTGGACATTATGAATGATGCATTGGGACAACTACAGTAAGAGTGATTTCAAAGTCCTGTTTACTTCTCAAAGGGTCACTGTAAGAGGCAACTATTTACTAATTTAAATCACTGTATCATATAGCCTCTTCCGGACCAGGCCCAAACAAATCAGTCCTTTTGTTTTCTACATCATTCATTTACATTAAAGTTTAAATCCCAGCCACAGCCTACGTATCCATTTCTCCATGCAATGTATCTCCTCAGCATGATGCCTCCAGCACACACAGCCAACCAATCTGTTTGGTGACAGGCTCTGAGCAGCCCTGTCGATACACTGGATAGTTTCCTCTGCTTTCATCATTCATCCAATAGATAAATGCATTTAAAACAGTTTGCAACTTCTTTAAAAATGCTAATTCTTAAAATCCCAGAAATTCTTTAGGGAAAATAAAATCTCAATTAGGGCAAAAAAAAAGACCAAACTGAACACAAATTTGTATTCCATAACAATAATACCCTTCAAAAGTTTAAGCGAATTCACTACTAAAATGGGTTTTCCTGCCATGAACAAACCAGCTTTTCAAAGCAGGAAGCTTTTCCAATGTCTACAACTGCTGAACACCACAGACAGTCATTCTGGTCATCCAGCAAATCTAGTTTGGGATGACAAATAAAAACAGTGATACTTATGCATGCACTATACACTAAATTAACAACAACGACCACTGACTATGAACAAAACCATTACACAATCATGCAAAACACTGGTTGTTGTAATCCAAGTGAAAATAGTGCATTTTCTATCAAAGAAAATATTCACACAAATTGGACAATAACTGTAACACATCAAAGAAACACTTGGGACAGATTAATCAAATACAATGCAATAATAAGTTACAGAGAAACAATGTGAACCCAAATATACTTAACAAACATAGATAATAACAACGTCAGAAAAATGATGTATGTATTAAACTCACTAAAAGTAACATGACCAAAAAAAATAAATTGACTGAATTAAAATATATAACAAATACAAGAAATATAGACTATTATAAACACAGACAACAACATTGACTGGATGAGCAACAGTATAATGTAATGTAACTACATATACTACTTCTGTACAGCAACATCCAGACGTGGAAGACAACTCAGAGATAGTTTAAAACTAAGTCCTTACCTCCCACTCTTTGTTGTTGATATCTGTGAGTGGTTCCTCTGTTTTGGATTCCTCATGCTTCTTGACAACCATGAATCCTGGCTCATGTCCCATGCCCCTGACCCCCTCCCCATACATATCTGGGCTCCACTGCATGAAGAACACATATAGGTGCTCGGATCTGGGAGGAGGCAGAAATACTGTCAGACAGAGGTATAGCGATTATGAGAACTCCTCACATAAAGACTAGGGTACCTACATGAAGGCTTTCTAACACATTCATAAGTCATAGCTGCAATATTCTGTTATGTATTGGGTTTGACAACATTTAAGGCATGTCCTCACATTCTAACTCTGACTTTACTTCTTTCACACTGGGTGTTGTGTTTTTTTCACACTGGATAATGTGTTTCTTTCACACTGGCTTGTGTGTTTTTCTAAGTCTGGGTTGTATGTTTCTTTAACAGTGGGTTGTGTATTTCTTTCAGACAGGGTTGTGTGTTTCTTTCAGAAGGGGTTGTGTGATCCTTTCAATCTGGGTTGTGTGTTTCTATCAGATAGGGTTATGTTACGGCCCTCACACTTAGCTGTCTGCATTAGACTGTTTAAGGTTTTAACCCAACATTGTCAGTATACTTCACACACATCTTTCGGGTTGCCACCCAACTAGGTCAGTCAGCAGACATAGTCAGTCTGCCAGCATGTACGTGACAGAGAGAGAGTGTGTGTGTAAAAGCACCGCGGCATCCATGGGCACACAGCCAGCAGAGCAGTGGGACAGTGCAGCGCTACGGGAGACTGACTGAGATAAACACATTTGAAGCACCCAGGAAGGGCATGTGGCCGTGGTGGTATGACTGGGTCTGTGACCAGCGACAAGAAACCAGACTGCTCCTCGGCATCAAATGAGATTAACATGAGAAGAAGGGCTGTGTTCTGTATGCGTGTCTGAAGAAGATTAAAACAAGGCTACGGGCTATTGGTCCCGGAGTTGCAAAACTCTGGTAACTTTCTTTTTTAGATACTAAACAAAGAAATGCTAGAAAAAATATCTGACAAAAAAGTAAAGAAAGCTTGAGGACAGGAAATCCCGTGGAGCTGTAGCTGAATTGGCCAGCATCGCCCGTGTTTGGGTAAGGCATCGACAGCCGCACTTACCTTAAATAAATTCTTTAAACTCTAGCAACGTCTTCAGACATATAGGGCGCCAGAAAGCTAACTATTTTATTTGCGAATTTGACATTACAAGCTCTGATCTGACAAAAGAGGCAAAATGGCTAAATGACTGAGGAATCACGTTGTGCTCTTTAACTCTCCGGAGCCTGTTTTGGAGTTGCCTTGGTAAAACAACGTTGAAATAACAATCGCATGCTAGGAATTATTCCAAGTCACACCCTGTCAATCACCGCCGGGTTTGAGGCTGCATTACAATCACTTGGCCGAACCTAGGATGCAATGAGGAGAACACGCACCTCTCCTCTGGCACAGCGAACCAGTACTCGTGTTTCCTGTCCCTCTGGGCGTACTGCTGCATGGAGGCGCTGGCGTTGGACACAAACGTCTTCTTCATGGGCTTGCCCACTCGCAGACACAGGAACTTGAAGGAACGATGTCGCTCCGTGGAGACTATGGGTTCACACACAACAAACATACAGAACAACACAAAGTCACCGTCAGCATTTTACGAGTGAAGGGGCCAAACTTAAAATCAATTGTTTCAAAATTGTGATCGACCAAATATAGGCCGACACAAATGTTTAACTGAAACGGTAAACATGTAATCCCCGGCAAATGATACAGACACTCTCTTAAGTAAACTCTGATATTTTTTGTTACTAAAATATAGTATTTTAATACACTGCTCAAAAATTAAGAGAAAACACAATCATTGATGTATAAAACCAAGTGAAATAAACTTCAGGAAATCAATCTGTCCAGTTAGGAAGCATTATCAATTGAGAATCAATGTCACCTGTTTTATTGCAAATGAAAGTGACAACAGGTGCACTGGAGAGGCAACAGTAAAAGAACCCCCAAAAAGGGAATGGTTTTGGAGGTGGTGGCCACAGAAAACTGCTCTCCATTTATCCTTGCTGACTGATACTAGTTTTGCTAGTGTCTTTGTCACTACTGGTAGCCCCAGTGGGCCTTGAAGCCCCCTCACGTTCCCAAGACCTAAATCCAACTCAGAACCTCAGGGACTTTATGTTTTGATGCATCCAAGTAGCACCACAGACTGTCCAAGAGCTCACAGATGAGGTCTGGGAGGAGATCCCTCAGGACAACATCTTCCGTTTCATCCGGAGCATGCCCAGGCAGTTTCAGGAATGCACAGAAGCACGTGGCAACCATGCACACTATTAAGTCACATTATAAAATGCTGGGATGAAATTCACAAATGTTGGAACAGCCTGTTAATTAAACTGTTTACTTGAAGTTAAAAACCAACCTTCAATCGGTTCGTGATTTTGGTTTTGGTTTTGGTTTTTTCTTTACTGAAATCAATGTTTGATTTCAGTGTTCCCAACGTTTTTGAGCAGTATATTATATCTTATGCCTTTTGCCAGTCAATCTTTAGCCAATCATTGCCATTTAGTAAATGTTGGATCTCCACGGTAAGAAACATTCACACCATCAGCCAGGAGCTTCTGAAATGTCAATGCAGGCGGCAGGGTTGTGATCTTTTTCAGTTATGTCAAAATCCAATCCTCCTCTATACTTTGCAATGCAGACAGATTTAATTTGTTTTATTTTTTTGTATTAGAATTAGAATGGAATTGATCACAATCGTGGTGTGAAAAGGTAATTACACTAACTTCACACCACCTTTAGCAGCAATGACTGCAACCAAAGTCAAAGTATTTTCATGATCAAATACACAAAATAACAAAGTGTCATTCGGAGCAGTGAAAATCTAATCACATGGCACGCAACATCTACGCAGCGGCATTAAGTATAAAAATATATTCCAAAGAGTGTAGAAAAAGGGTTGCTGATATAACCACCCTCTGAAGGGCCCTGCGATCTGCAGCAGCTGCTGTACCAGGCAGTAATGTAGCCCGAGAGGATGCTCTCAATGGTGCACCTGGAAAAGCTGGTGAAAGTTTTTGCACACATGCCAAACTTCTTGAGTCTCCTTAGAAAGTATAGGCGTTTTGGGGCCATTTTTACTGCAGAGTCTGCTTGCCTGGACCAGGTGAGGTCATCTTTGATGAACACACCAAGGAACGTAGTCAGAGACTCTCTCTACTTCAGCTCCATTGATGTGTATGGGGGTGTGACCCTTCCTCTGCCTCTTCCTGAAGTCCACCATCATCTCCACGAGGTTATTGTCCTGGAACCATGTACCCAGGTCCCCTACCTTCTCGCTGTAAGGATGGTGGTGTCATTCGCAAATATAAGGAGGATTTTGAAGCTGTGTGTGGGCGAGCAGTCATGCGTGAACGGGGAGTTGTAATTGATCCGTTTTTCACAGCGTTCTCACAATAATTTTTGACCACTCCTCAAGGTAGAACTGCTTTATGTCAGTGATTTTTATGGATTTTCTATCAATAACTGCTTGTTTCAGGGTCTTTGCAACATGTAAATATGGTTTGGGTCTGGAATTTAACTAGGCCATTCCTAAAATGTCTTGTTCTTTAACCATTCTGATGCAGAACTGCAGGAGACCTGGATCTTGCTTGCACCTATTCACAAATGAAGATAGTATTTTTCATTACCTAGCACACCAATTAAATAAAACAAGCCATTTCTTCCCTCAGATTCCCTGTAAAAATGTATAGAACTCACAAAAAGTTCTGACCAAATTTAATGTGAAAAATATCAGCACTATATTTACCAGGGTTTTAAGTGACCTATTTATACCACAAGGGCATCAGAAGGGCATATCAGTAGGAGTTCCACAAAGACTCATTGTGACATTACAGACGGGGACCGGAAACCACAAACAGAGACAGATAAATTGTTGTTAATCAACTTAAAACCACAACTCAGTGGGAGAAATTCAATTAGAAAATGCAGTAATTGGGTGCATAATTCAACTTGTTTTGAAGTGGGCATTGGCTAGTGTCTACCATGGTAATGTAGCGTGGAGTGAAGCAGAACGCAGCTGTGATCCCAGGAAATAAGAGCAAACATTCTAGGAACTCTCTGTGGGGTAATAATTGCCAATGTGGAGAGTGATACAAATAATGGGAACACAACAAGACAGGGTTCAAATGAGCCTGAGACTGCTTGGAGAGCCAGATGGTCAAGATTAGCATTTCTGGAAATGTTCCATTGTCTCCAATATGCCAGGCAAACTCAAGTCAAATTGAGTAAAATTATTTAAATGAAAACTATCTAGGATTGAACACAACTATGTGAAGCACCATAGTTCTAGTCCTTACTCAATGAGAGGCAGTCTTGTAAAAAGGTTTAGGAACTGGGGTCTGGTAAGGTTTCTCTCTTATGGGCAGACTAAACTACATTCAAGGTAGAGGAACTGAGGTCTGGCAGGGTTTCTGTCTTATGGTCAAACTACATCAACATAACTGTTTTAGAACTGTGGTCTGGTAAGGTTTATCTCTTATGGACAGACAACATCAACATAACGGGTTTGGAACTGTGGTGTGGCAGAGTTTCTCTCGTATGCACAGACAACATCAACGAAAAGGGTTTGGAACTGGGGTCTGGTAAGGTTTCTCTCTTATAAACAGACTACATCAACATAAAGGGTTTAGAACTGGGGTCTGGTAGGGTTTATCTCTTATGGACAGACAACATCAACATAACGGGTTTGGAACTGTGGTGTGGTAGGGTTTCTCTCGTATGCACAGACAACATCAACGTAAAGGGTTTAGAACTGGGGTCTGGTAAGGTTTCTCTCTTATAAACAGACTACATCAACATAAAGGGTTTAGAACTGGGGTCTGGTAGGGTTTCTCTCTTATAGACAGACAAAATCAACATAAAGGGTTTGGAACTGGGGTCTGGTAGGGTTTCTCATTTATGAACAAACGACGGTTTGGAACTGGGGTCTGGTAGGGTTTCCTATTTATGGACAGACTACATCAACATAAAGGATTTGGAACTGGGGTCTGGTAGGGTTTATTAGAGTAGGACAAATGAAGACAGTTTAACTAAATTTATTTTTAAAGTATAGGTAGTACTACGGTAACTCGGCTTAAATGCATAAACTCCAAACGAAAAGAGGCTTTAAAATGTAAATATTAAGAAGTCACTTTAGATGCTGCACGTGTCTCTAAGGGGTTCCTAATGCTGGCGGTCTGATCGCTGTTGTTTCCCCTTAGGTGTTAACGGTTTGATTTGGAGGTTCTCCTTATCTTGCAGAGGAGCGCACTTGGCAGCAGACTGGCAAGCAGCATAGCTAGATCAAAGCTGTGTATAAACCCTCTGCTCATTCCTGTAAGTGATAACAGCACACAACACATTTCCCTCTTCCTTTCTTATTCCAATTACAACTGGGGAGGCACCAAGCTGTGAAAGGGAGGTTATCTGGAGTCCACAGCAGCAGAGGTGTACGAGAGCAGCCAGGGCCAACTTCACTGTGATAGTACTTTAAGATTCATGAGAAGAAACACGTACATTAGGATTATAGAGTTGCAAAAACAGTAAATGACAACAGCATCTCATAGTGAGTTTTGGGAACCTGCAATAACTGTCAATAGATTTGCCTTAATGTTGAGTACTCAAGTAAAGCACAAATTAATGTTATTGAACACACATAAAGAGTGGGGACAATTATCTCCCTTAATAGTGTGCAGGGAATTCTAAATGAAAAGCATTAGTACGACACACAGGCATTAAGAATATTTTAAACGCTATAGGATGTTTCCTTTAATGCCTTTTCCTCAGCAGAATGTTTATTATGCAAGTACTGGTATTCCAGCATGGCCTGAGGTTCCTAAGACAACGGAGATAATTATTTTACTACCTTCTGCAGAGCCCTGTGCCTCGTCCTTCTGTGTTAAGTTCTCCATTTGCTGCTTAGCTTGTTGCATAGTGTGACTCTTCCACATCTTCCTCAGCTCCTCCACGTCTGTCTCTGAGTCCTGGGTCCCCTCTCTGCTCAGAACGGGACTTGTACCTTGACCATAGTCCTGGCTCAAGGTCTCCCCAGGCCCGGTGGCAGAGCTCTGGGAGGCAGAGCGTGAGGGCGGTCCCTGGCCTGTGCCCTGGCTGGTAAGGGGAGTGAGGGGTGTTGCCTTCTCCACATCCTGACTGTGCCGCTTGGGAGAATGGCTCTTGGCAGTGTGGCTGTCTGGATCCTCCTCAGTGGTGGTTGGCGCTTTCTCCTGGCCTTCGGCTGGGAGCTGACTGGCTGATCCAGGGGCGCTACCTGGGGACCCATCTGAGGAACCATCTGAGGCGCTGGAGGCCTCCACCTGGGTAACAGTCAGGACAGACTCTGTGGAGGCTGTGGCCGAAGACGACTTGTCTAGCCGGAGGTCTTCAGAGGAGGTGGCTTCTTCCCGGATGGGGGACAACTCAGACTCTGTGAAGACGTCCTCGGAGACGGAGCCCTCGGTGCTGCGGGGGGCTGTGATCCCGCTGTCGTTGCCGGGGACCTTCAGACGTTGCTCCGGGTCTGCCTGGGAGGAGGTGGAGGGCCCGCGCTCAGACGTCAAAGGCTCCAGGTGTCTGCATGGTGAAGGAAACAGTCATAGGAAACCGAAGATTAGGGGAACAAAGACACATTTCATGGAACATCTATGTGCCGATACCTTTTTTACTAAGCACAAGTTGACACCTCTCCCACTCAGATAGAGAGAATGTGCGGGTACGTCCTTTAAACCGGTAACTACATAGTATATTCACCTACTCCATGATGGTACAGGGGAAAATGTCCCTTACAGAAATGCTATTCTAGATGGCTAGCGTCTCTGGCAGCATTTACACCTAAATGCTTGCGATATTTACTTTAGCATTACTACAATGAAACGAAAAATGCTAGGCAGTGTGTGCCCAGAACTCATGGCAGAGTGGTAGCAAAGCGAAATTGCTTATGAGCATGGCTGCCTCAACTGTGAAATACGGTGGTTGGGTGCTATAGACTGGGCGTACGTGGCTGCCAATAGAACCGGATCGCATTTCTTAGCTAATGATGCAACTGCTGACGACAGTGGCGGAATTCCACAATTCAACCCTTGAGGAACATATTGTCCTACATACACCCAAGCATGGTCATTAGAAGTTTCGCCTTCAATTTCAGTGAGTACAAACACAGGCTACTTAATACCGTGGTAAAAGAACCTCAAGGGCAGAGTATTTCTGCCTAACCGGCAACAGCACAAACATAGCGAACGCTGCAAACGACATTGCAGTAAATGAGCAGTTAAACGAACGGGTCGACCCAGGCTACACATTCAAATAGGAAATCATTGTGAAATAGACAACACGGAACATTAACTCGATTTCCATTCCGTTTATTATCACATTATGTAAGCTATGATCTCTTTCATCTACGCTGTATACACCCATGTCACCGAAATTGCAATATTTGCCAAAGTTATATCGCAATTCGTTGTTTTATCCAAATGGTGCAGCCCTACTGTATATTATAACCGGGATCTATGAATGGGTGAGTGTGTTTGGAAATGTATGACTGTGTTTTGCACAGCAGAGCATCTCAAGAGGGAGACAATGCAGCCTGCCAGCCAACAGGATTCATCTACATACTGTTCACTATAGGTCACTAGACTTCGCAGGTTCTCCAAAGACCTGTGGTGGGACTGAAATAGTTTGCGCCCATCCCCAGCTGTGTGTATGACAACAGCACACTGGTGGGCATTCTGTTGGCACACAAGCAGGCCTTTGTTGTTAAAGTTCAGCAGTCAGAGAGGCTGGTTGCATCACAGCTGACAAAACAGCTGGTCTCACACACACACACACACACACACACTCATGAAGCATCACAATAGATGCTTCATGAGATCTGAACACAGCCCAAATCCATTACTGAACACTTACCTCGATAGCTAAAATAAAATAATAAGAATGTTATATGCTTCTTCACAGAAAAATGATCCAAAATAACTTACAGTTCAGCAAGTGAATACCTAACTAGTATGTGGTCTCTGTGGGACATGAACCCAAAACCCTGGCATTGCTTGGGGCACATTTTTTTAATACAGAGCCAGAGAGGACCATGGCCATAAATAGCTAATGATTTCATAATAGCATTAAAATAACACGATTATCTAAATCTGAGCAAACAATCCGTATTAAATTGCAAAGAAAAATAGACAGTAGGAAATCTGCTCGTGGGTGGCATACCATACAGACAAGGTAAGCTGTCGCATATTCTATTTCTTACATTAAGCAAATTGGTAAGACATACAGGTGCAGGTGGGTGAATGCATTGCTCATTAACCTTGATATAATTGCCATTTCCATGAATCACTTAGATGGTTTCTAATTGTACTCTGTGACACCTGTGATGCGGGCCTGATCAGGGGACTAAGGAGGGGTTGTGATGATAATGAGGATGTGATCAGGGGATTAAGGAGGGGCTGTGATGATAATGGGGATGTGATCAGGGGATTAAGGAGGGGCTGTGATGATAATGGGGATGTGATCAGGGGATTAAGGAGGGGCTGTGATGATAATGAGGATGTGATCAGGGGATTAAGGAGGGGCTGTGATGATAATGAGGATGTGATCAGGGGATTAAGGAGGGGCTGTGATGATAATGAGAATGTGATCAGGGATGGGAGGCACAGAAATGTGTCTGAACTAGCATACAGAACGGACTAAGAAATACAGACACACAGGGCTCTTACGCAGGCACAGCCTCCCTGATCTTGCTGTCAGTGATCTCCTTGTAGATGGCTGCCGACATGACCTCTTCCAGGGGACACATGTAGCCGTACTCCTCGCAGCCATGCTCTTGCACTAATGGGTCCATTTTATGAGGGTCAAACATGATGTTGTTGGGCGTCACCAGCAAGACTCCACTCACAGAACCCTGTGGGTACAGAAAGTGATGGGGGGGAAAACTAGAAGTGAATTAAATGTGGACAACTTTCCTATGATTGGCCAGTACAACGACTATTATATGAGCATCTGCTAGATCAAGTACAAATTTAAACAAGAAGCTCCAGGTACAGCAAGTTCCTGTATGGGGGGATATGCTGCTAAGACTTAATTTGGACTAATGGCTCAATATTGGTGTGATCCTGTTTAATATCATAGATGTTATTAAACAAGAAGAGGGTATGTTAGAAGTGGTTATTTGCTGAACTTTCTCTGAACTTCTCCTCATGCTGACATTATAACTACAGTAATATAGGGCGGCAGACAGCTCAGCGGTTGGAGCATTGCGGTAACCTAAAGGATGTCGGTTTCGTGTGAATATGTTCTTGTGCCCTTTAGTGAGACACTTGCTCCCATAAGTCACCCTGGATGAGAGCGTCTGCTAAATGACTAACGTTTAATGTACTAAACCGTACATATTCAGCACACGTGATATATACCTTGTCCTCGGTGATGTACTTGCAGTTGATTTTGAGGAACTTCTCTGTCAGGGCCTCTTCCTCCTCGGAGGTGGACGACACCACGCGGGCGGGACGGAGCGCTGAGAACACCGGAGCATGGTGAGGATGTGGACCCTCTGGTCTGGGAGCGCCATCAGATTCCTACAGAGAAAGGTTGTCATGTTGAAAAACAGAACAAGGTAGAGGTTAAGGGCAGACCAGAATGAACACAGTATATACAGATGTGTTCATTATCCTACAGGCCTTTCTGAACTATATCATACAGAGGAGGATCACGTCATACAGAAGAGGATCACGTCATACAGAGGAGGATCACGTCATACAGAGGAGGATCACGTCATACAGAGGAGGATCACGTCATACAGAGGAGGATCACGTCATACAGAGGAGGATCACGTCATACAGAGGAGGATCACGTCATACAGAGGAGGATCACGTCATACAGAGGAGGATCACGTCAGACAGAGGAGGATCACGTCATACAGAGGAGGATCACGTCATACAGAGGAGGATCACGTCATACAGAGGAGGATCACGTCATACAGAGGAGGATCACGTCATACAGAGGAGGATCACGTCATACAGAGGAGGATCACGTCATACATGCATGTTTTTGAATTATTATTGTAAAGTCATTACATGTGTCGCTCCATCCACATTTTCTCCACAACAACAGCTGAGTTTAGAAGGACGCTGGTCTCTTTTTTGGTCTCGGGTGGTTTAATACATGATTTAAAATATAACTATTAACGTCACTATGTTTAGAGTTACTAACACACTGAATTGTTATCATCTATCAAATGACAAAAAACTGTCAGTAATAAATCCATTTCAATCACACTTCACACTTTTAATTTTTTGCACACTTCCAAAGGGGTGAATAATGCAATCCACTGTACAGTGTAGCAATTCTTCCTGCACTGCCAACCAATGAGAACGAAAGAGGAAGCAAGAGAAATACACACAATGTTGTCAAAGTTTTAGTGAATAAATGCTCTCTTTTTAGTCTGATATTCATAATGATGGCTAAATAAATGTATCTGTATAAAGCAAAAGCTATGATTTTGATGTTGGTTTACTAGTTGATACTGGAATACTACATATACTACTGACAAAAACAGGATGAGACATGATGAGGATGAAAGCTGTATAAAAACAAATTCCCCCTCTGTCTATGTACATCACACACTTCAACAGAAAGGGTTCATGTATGTCTAGCGCAACAGTCTGATGATTCTTACTGTACTGGAAAGTAAAGGGAACTCTCGCATTGTCAACGTATGAGCCATTCACACTGCAGTGGACATTCAGTCTCATGGAACATATTTAGGAGATATCAGTTAAACGTTACATATACGTGGCTGTCTGACTGGCGCGTCTGACTGGTCATATGAGCTTCATATCATTTAGTAATGGACCCAGTGCTACGTTCCTGACCCAACCCACCATGACAACACATGCCCTGTTCATCCTCATTCACACACAATGAGACCCTCTCTGTACTCGAGCAAACATTTCCACTACAAAGCTCCAGTGTTATTTTAAGATGAAGTAACCATTTTGTCTTGACATACGGCCAACATCTTGTCGTTTTTGTCTCTCTCAACGGGAGTCTTTCTGCCTTGCTACCAAGGCACGCTCTCAGCCGTCCTCCACGGAGCTCCATTGTCATTCCCATTCGCCTAAATGTGTCCACACACCAACTGGCCTGCTTTACGTATTATGGCCGCTGACCTTCAGGTAAAAGTGGTTGTGGAAACAAGAGCCAGGCATCTTACAACCAGGAGATAGAATATGACAACTAGAGATGGATAAGGAAGGTGTTGGAACAAGACAGAGAGAGGAGTAGGTGTGTCTGCCGTGCGAGACACAAAACCCACAGATGTCTGCTGGCCTCTACTTGACACCCTCCCCCGTCTCTCTAGACTTGGTCTCCCTGGGAGCGGCAGATTTAGCCCACGGCTGCCGGACCCACAAGCACACTACCAGCAAAACATGCGGAAGCACGCTCACTCTCACAAATACACACATCTCATTGTTTCATTGAACAGCTACTCGGTTATATATTTGGTCAATTTTGAGGTACTCCTCTTTAAAAGCACATTCAATGTCGTACAGGTTCTTGTCACAGCTCTTTCAACCAAGATGTCTAAACCAGAATCCTGACATGCAGGACAGAATGCACTTTTGGGCCTTAACTGAGCTCATAGACTTTGACCCCAAAAACCCCTGACCAGGCTGGCCAATTGCATTGCATATTGCACAACCCCTGGTCCAATCCACGACCAGGATTTAAAGTAATGGGGTTGTGTGCATGTGTAGAAGGAGGCACCTCCTGGGGATGTAAAACATTTATTACAAATAAACTGATGATTAAAAAAAAAAAAAACGCAAACTTTAAAATGTGTTAACACTGTCAAACCAGATTTATATAAATAGGACCTATTACATTATTCCATTAAATCCTGGAATTGCTCACAGTTGGGTTTGCTTATTTCATAATGTTTTGTAAAGCTTGGTAAGTCACTACACATCCTTGAGGCCCTTGGCCAGTCTATTAGTGCTGTGCTGCAATGTTGAGTAAGGCCATGTAACAGCATTGACATGTTTAGTAATTTATCCGAAATACACATATATTTTCTCATGCCTTAGTAAAGACTGGACATTTTTCAAAGGATATAAGCAATAAGGCACAACAGGGTTTAGTTTGGGCCAGGAGTGTGAAAGGGAAGAGCAAGGCACTGGATTCATAATCCTTCCTTGCGGCCTTTGCCTGGAGGGAAACCCTCTCTCTAACGCAAAGTCACTGGGCTACTCACATCCCTTCATGTGTCCCTAATGCTGATGCGATGGGACTTAACTCTGTGGGCTGTACAATGCCCTCTCTCAGGGAGAGTTGGATGGTGGTCTGGTGGTTGGAAACGTGGAAGGACCTATTTCCTGCCTGGTTGGCACAGTCTTGGGCTACCTTTGGACCAACCCCGTCCAGGTCCTTCAATATGCTCGTCAATAGTTTGTGCTAAGGACTTAGAGTCATAATTCTGTGGACACTGGATTCTGTCTAAAGACTAATGACACTGTCAACTTTATCATTTAATTAACTGTTTCATGCAGTCTGCCTTTACAAACATATGTGAAAGAATGGGTTGTTCTGAATTCAAGAGTGGTATTGTAATAGGATGCCATTATTGCAACAAGTCAGTTTGTGAAATCTTTTTCAACCTAGATATTCCACAATCAACAGTCAGTGGTATTATTACAAAGTGAAAGTGTTTAGGAACCTCAACAACTCAACCAAGGAGTGTCAGACACATAAAAGAGCAGTTACAGAGCGGGGTCACCAAGTGCTGAGGTGCATAGTGGGTAAAAGTCCCCAACGCTCTGATGACTCAATAACTGCAGAGTTCCAAACCTCCTCTGGCATTAACATCAGTACTAAAACTGTGCGCCGGGAGCCTCATGGCGTGGGTTTCCATGGTGGAGCAGCTGTATGCAAGCCTTACATCACCAAGCACAATGCCAAGCATTGGATGGAGGTGTAAAGCACAGCGCCCCTCTAAACTCTGGAGCAGTGGTAACATGTTCTGTGCAGTGACGAATCACACCCTTCAATCTGGCTGTCTGATGGACGAGTCTGGGTTTGGCGAATGCCAGGAGAACGTTTCCTGCCTGACTGCGTTTAGCCAACTGTAAAGTTTGGGGGAGGAGGGACAATGCTATGGGTTTTTCTGGGGTGTCCTAGGCCCCTTAGTGCCACTGAAGGGAAATGTCTCAGTTTACCAAGAAATTTTGGGACATAAGATAGGTATATTTCTATAACATTTGTGTATGAATGAGGCTGCAGGTTTGGTTGTATATGATGTCTTGAACATGGCACATTCATATAAAGGGGTGATTTGCTACATTAAGGGTGTACTCCTTTATTACAATTTCCGGTGGAATAATTTAATATAGCTAATGGCATTTTGGTTCCAAGTGTTAGATGTGGGCCAACACACCATCAAGTTTTAGATGTGGGCCAACACAGCATCGAGTGTTAGATGTGGGCCAACACACCATTGAGTGTTAGATGTGGGCCAACACACCATCGCGTGTTAGATGTGGGCCAACACACCATCGAGTGTTAGATGAGGGCCAACACACCATCGAGTGTTAGATGAGGGCCAACACACCATCGAGTTTTAGATGAGGGCCAACACACCATCGAGTGTTATATGTGGGCCAACACACCATCAAGTGTTAGATGAGGGCCAACTCACCATCAAGTGTTAGATTTGGGCCCACATGCCATCAAGTGTTATATGTGGGCCAACACACCATCAGGTGTTAGATTTGGGCCCACATGCCATCAAGTGTTATATGTGGGCCAACACACCATCAAGTGTTAGATTTGGGCCCACATGCCAAGAAGTGTTATATGTGGGCCAACACACCATCAAGTGTTAGATTTGGGCAAACACTTGTGTTACATATGGGGTCACAGAGGCATCTCACACCAATTTGTGTTCAGCCTAATGCCAGTAGAAGCTGTATCAGCTGTATCTTTCCAATAACAGTACCAACTTGTCTATGTCCATTCATGCATGTATAACAAACTAGCAGTGCATGATTCCAAAACCTGTCTGTTGACTACTATCTTCTAAAGCTTTTTGCATGAAGCTTTCTCCATATAGAAAATAATATTGATCGTGACAACACGTACACATTCTACATGTTACAATCCTTCTGGGGTCCCCAAAATGTTTTCCCCATTCAAAATAATTTATGATTAATTACTAACCTTTGGTGTTAGTAGCCTGATTATTTAGCTATCAATCTTCTCATTAACAATCATTCAGATTAGCAAACTAATTTGAAACTTCACATTTCTCTAGTGTAGACTACTTATCGCAGTGAATTATATCAGCTAAATGGCTTTAATAAGTGTTCAGTATGTTTGAATTTCTGGTTTATCGTCTAAGCTCCAGGACATCTAGTACGTCACCCATCCTCTCTTCATTGGCACAGTCCCTTCTCGGTGACTCATGCTCCAGTCCTTTCTGCTGCAGTAATATTAAAGCAACATGACAAGAGGTATTCACAGCCTCCAATAAAACCTGGCTTTAGCCTGCATCCCAAATTAAACCATATTCACTACATAGCGCACTTATTTTCATCATGTCCCGTGCGCCTCTGAACAATAGTAGCACACCATGTAGAGGGCATTTGGGTCCAATCTGGAACTCAGAGCAACTGACCTCTCCCAAAAAGCACCTAGCTGAGAACAAACAACTGCCTGGTTTAAAATAACAGTGGGTCATAAAATGCCCTACTTCTCTCCCTGTCTGCATAGTAGAGGGCACTGATAGCAGGAAGACAAGGCTGGGGTGTGTGTGGTGGTTTAACACACCACTGTGAGCAAACATTCTAGCCCCATCATCTGTATGAGCAATCCATTAATAGATCTGTGTTCCAGTGTCTATCACCATGCTGTTGTTCTAACCACAACGTCAGTATGGTAACTCTGGAGAGCCCTGTCTATGTGTATGTATCTGCTGTTGTTCTAACCACTACGTCAGTACGGTAACTCTGGAGAGCCCTGTCTACGTGTATGTATCTGCAGTTGTTCTAATCACTACGTCAGTACGGTAACTCTGGGGGTCCCTGTCTATGTGTATGCATGTGCTGTTGTTCTAATCACTACGTCAGTACGGTAGCTCTGGGGGTCCTTGTCTATGTGTATGTATGTGCTGTTGTTCTAACTACTACGTCAGTACGGTAACTCTGGGGGTCCCTGTCTATGTGTATGTATCTGCTGTTGTTCTAACCACAACGTCAGTACAGTAACTCTGGGGGTCCCTGTCTATGTGTATGCATGTGCACAGCCATAGATATATTTTGTTTCCTATGGTGCTAGACCTCCAGCCTGCAAAGATCTTCCAGGGTCAGTAACACAGATTGATCATTGGCTGCTGTAATCTAATGACTGGAAAAGCCTTTAGCACAGCAACAGACGAGTATAAACAGTAAGTCAAGAGCAGATGTTATGTAAAGACCTCATTACACAAATGTTAACGCTAGCATGTCACATTCTATGAGTGTGTGACAGAGTTGGTGTGTACTGGCCAGTAGTCTCTGTTAATGTATAACAGAGACTAAAGATGCAGGGTGCTATGGTGTTCTCCTCCACACAGAGGTCATGGTGGTTTGATGCCAGGGAACATGGAAAATAGATCCTTTCAAAAAAAGATTGTACTCTAAAATAGTGTTGGGGATATTGAATCTATGTATAGGACGACTGCAGATTTTGACATAGGCTTGGGTTAGGTATCTAGATTCAGCCGTGGGTTAGGTATCTAGATTCAGCCGTGGGTTAGGTATCTAGATTCAGCCGTGGGTTAGGCATCTAGATTTAGCCGTGGGTTAGGTATCTAGATTTAGCCGTGGGTTAGGCAACTACAGTGCATCCGGAAAGTATTCACAGCACTTTTGTTATGTTAGAGCTGCATTCCAAAACAGATTAAATCATTTTTATTTCATAAACATTCTACACACAATACCCCATAATTATTTATTTTGATTTTTGAAAATCTATTTAAAATAAAAAACAAAAAATTCTAATGCACATAAGTAATCACAGCATTTGCCATGACCTCAATATTGAGCTCAAGTGCATCCTGTTTCCACTGATAATCCTTGAGATGTTTCTACAACTTGATTCCACCTGTGGTAAATTCAGTTGATTGGACATGATTTGGAAAGGCACACATCTGTCTATATAAGGTCCCTCATTTGACATTGCATGTCAAAGCACACACCAAGCCAAGGAATTGTCTGAAGACTGCCGAGACAGGATTGTATCGAGGCACAAATCGTGGGAAGGGTACAGAAAAATTCCTGCAGAATTGAAGCTCCCAATGAGCACAGTGGCCTCCATCATCCGTAAATGCAAGATGTTTGAAACCACCAAGACTCTTCCTAGAGTTGGCTGCCCGGCCAAACTGAGCAAACGGGGGCGAAGAGCCTAAGTTAGGGAGATGACCAAGAACCCAATGGTCAATCTGACAGAGCTCCAACAATGCTCTGAAGAGAAGAGAATCGCCCGGTAGGACAACCATCTGCAGCACTCCACCAATCAGGCCTGTATTGGACATTAAAAAGCACTTCTCAGTAAAAGGCACATGACAGCCAGCAAGGAGTTTGCCAAAAAGCACCTGAAGGACTCTCATGAGAAACAAAATGATCTGGTCTGATGAAACAAAGATTGAACCCTTTTGGCTCGATGGCCAAGCGTCATGTCTCGAGGAGACCAGGCACCACTCATCACCTGGCCAATATCGTCCCTACAGTGAAGTATGTTGAAGGCAGCATCATGCTGTGGGGATGTTTTTAAGCAGCAGAAACGGGACGACTAGTCAGGATTGAGGGAAAGATAAATGCAGCAACATGTACAGAGACATCCTTGATGGAAACCTGCTCCAGAGCGTTATGAGACTGGGGCAAAGGTTCATATTCCAACAGGACAACAACTCGAAGCACAGAGCCAAGATAACAAAGAAGTGGCTTTGGGACAACTCTGTGAATGTCCTTGAGTGGCCCAGCCAGCGCCCAGACTTGAACCCGATAGAACATCTCAGGAGAGATTTATAAATGGCTGTGCACCGACGCTCCCATCCATCCTGATGTAGCTTTAGAGGTCCTGCAAAAAAGAATGGGAGAAACTGCCCCAAAATAGGTTTGCCAAGCTTGTAGCATCATACTCAAACAGACTTGAGGCTGTAATTGCTGCCAAAGGTGCTTCAACAAAGTGTTGAGCAAAGGCTGTGAATACTTATGTACATGTTTATATTTTCGTTCTTAATTTAAAATTAAAAATATTAATTTAATCAATTTTGGAATAAGGCTGTAACATAACAAAATGTGGAAAAAGTAAAGCGCTGTGAATACTTTCAGGATGCACTGTAGATTAAGCGTTGGTTAGGGTTAGGCATCTAGATTTAGCCCTGGGAAAGATGCTCATAATAATTCTAAAAACATAATTACAGAATGCCAATTTACCTACAAAATGTATTCAGGTATATACATTTTTTTTAATATTATTTATTTCAATAAAAGGTAACTTACAACTATTTGCCACTCTCAGCCCCCTCCCCCACACAGACTCATATGGAATTCATGTGGAACTGGGGTGTAGGACGGAAGACGAGGACAGCAAGCTGGTCTGGTTTAATGTTTGATCCCCAATGAAACATACATTTCCATCAAAACCAACCAGCCACATGGGTGTTGTCCCGACCGTCCTTCCTGCACAATACGACCACTGAGATGAGCTGTGGTACAGACAGGACATCAGGCCGTGAGAGCGTAGAAGGCTAGCCCCCTCCAGACGTGTTATGTAACACTGAGCCAAATAAACATAAAGTACAATATCTAGGATGAATCCTGAAACACTGGAGACATCCCTATCCTCCTAAAGGAGACCGGAGGATGTTGGCAAAGTGGACGAGCTGTAGTTGGCACCATCCACCCAACAGCGGGCCAGGCAGGTCATTCATACTAGCCCTTCTTTCCGTGGAGCTAATTCTAGTGACCTAGTGAGTTCTAATGAACAGAAGGAAGTGAGGGTCCAAGGACACAACAGACATGACAGAGCGAGAGGTCAGGAGGGGCAAGGGGCAAGGCTGGCCACTGTCACAGTGTCATGGGCAGCCAGCCATTAAATAGTGGGGTGGTGAGTTGTCTGCTTATGGCAATTACAGCCTGTTGAATTCACCTCCTAAAGTTAATAGAAATGTGATTGAATAAGCATTGTGCTGGTTTTTACGTCTTTTCTCCTTCAAGTTGTAAAGCCAAGGCACCTGGATCTTCACTCCACATTCTGTTGATTAATTGAACCTCCCTGTCCATCCTAAAAACATCCTCCCTGGAATTAATTTATCACACATTCCAAATGGAACCCTATTCTCTATTTAGTGCACTACTTTGTTTTACCAGGGCCCATAGAGAACACTGGCCAAAAGAAGTGCACTAAAAGGAATAGGGTGCCATTTGGGGACGGTGAAGTCTTGGTTGGCATCTGACAAGAGCTGTGTTCCTTCATCCTCCTCTCTAAATATCAGAGAGCATAATTTTAAAAGGCTTAATTTTTCCACAGTCACACATCCCTTCTTCCTCTGATCCTCTTCCTCCGCTGAGAGCCAAGAAACATGCTCCTGTTCTAACAGAAACGACCTACATAGATAACGGCTAAATGAACAAATGAACAGGGCCCTTCTTTCTCCTAGCAGGGAAAGAGTTATCGATAGGTCTGAGTAATGTTTGATTTAAACAGCTATTTGGTGCCTGGTGGCCATGAAAACAAGGACCCTAATATGCATTTGGGGTTCAGAATGTTCCTGTGTTTAATAACGGGCCTGTTTGTTGCTGGTTGTTTGGTGAAATGTGAAAGAAGAAGCATTGGAATACCATCTGTTGAACTCCAGAGCAGAATAGCGAGACAGTTCACTAACATCCTTGTATTTACATCTTAACGGACAGAACAAAGAGCAACTTCATTATCATGAGACGCAGCCACAAATCATGTGTGCATATGCTTTAAATATTTACAAGTAATTGTAATTTGTAATTCAGCTGATGCAACTGCCTGAAGCAATTAAGGATCTGTGCTTTGCACACGTCCACGACAGATAATATCGTTTACTATGTCCAAGCGGATTAGACCTTTCCTTTGCTGACCCAATTCTGACCAATAGGCTTGATTTATGCCGAATATCTGACAGTGTGTGTATGTGAAAATGACAACATACCGTCACCTTCTCTAAGTCAGCTTCTGAGGAGGTGGGAGACAGTGGGCTGATGGGGCTCAGAGAGGGGGAGCTGCCCACACTGGATATGTGCTCAGGATCAGGAACATACAGAACCTGCAAACACAACCCATGTGTGGATTTACACAGGCCAGAAGGTGGAACACACACGCACACACGCAAACAATGTTCAGGGTTTATGATGCTAAGATGTCAGATAAGTTGACAATACAGTGAATACCAGACCTTTTTCCCACCCTTAATAAGATATTGTACGCAACAATATTTAGGTAAAAAACTAAAATATAAGAAAAGCAAAAAATCTTTTATTTTTGAAAGTTACATATCTGGAGAAATATGCAATCCTTTCAAAGGCATCACAAACATTGATTATGAACACCTGCCTAATATGCTGTGGGTCCTTTGTGTGCCGCCAAAAAAGCGGAACCCACCGATGCTTGGACTGGAATCTGGCACTTAGATGTTAGCAACAGATCCTTCAAGTCCTGCAGTTGAGAGGTGGCTCCACCGTGGATCGGACTTGTAGGGAGTGGGACTCATCAGACTAGGTGACCATCTTCCACAAGGTCCAGTTTTGACGTGCCCATTATAGGCGTCTTTGATAGTGGACAGGGGTCATCAAGGTCTGCAGCTACACAGACTCGTACACAGCGGGGTGCGATGCACTGTGTGTTGTGACACATTCATCCCGTAATCATCATTAACATTAACCATTGCAACCAATGCATGTATTCTCCGCTAGAACTATTGCCTGTAACGTGTAAACAATATACAATATCCCAAAACCATGTGGGAAAATGTGGTATGGTTTCATGCAACCAAGGTCAATTTGGCTATATTTATTTTACTTAAACATTGTTGGTTGAAAGACTTTGTTAAAGGCGACAGAAAGGTCTGACATTTGTACAGATTTCAGCCTTATAAAAGCAAAAGCCGCATTACCAATAAGGATGTGTTGCCGTTTTATATGCATGGATATATTCTGGGCTATTTCGTGAAGTGTGTTGAGAGGTCTCCTTTTTGCCTGAAAGATGCCAAACGGGGCACATAGTGGTTATTGCAGTGGTGAGTGTGTTCTTATAGGCCCATTGTGAAGGGGTGTCACAAGGGACAGAACAGTTTCTCTAATAACACGGGTGGTGGTCATGGACGAGGTGCTGAGAGCCCTCCAGAGCTCACTGGCTGGTTAGAAGCAACGCTGCATTTTGTATAACAACTGGTAAGTGCCGCTTCTGACTGCCAGTGTGATTGCAGACTCTACGCTCTTCCACTTCATGTGAGTGGATTTCAGAATATTTGGTTCTGACCGGTATGAAGACAGGCTGTTACCATGTTTTAAGGTGTCAGAGACATAGAGAGAGACAAAGAGAGAATGAGACATAGAAAAAGAGAAATAAAGACAGAGACATAAAGTCTCTATTTCTCTTCATGTCTCTGTCTTTATATATATAAAGATATATATATAAAGACAGATATATATCTATATATAGATATAGATATATATATATATATATATATATAGAGAGAGAGAGAGAGAAACATATATATATATATAGAGAGAGAGAGACAAAGAGAAAGATAGAGAGAATTCAAGAGAAACCTAAACAAAAGAGGGAAAACATTGTGGCAACCAAAGTGGTTGCATCAGAATTGTTTGGTAGGAACAAAACTATGTGAAACTGAGGTAAAGGTACTATCAGAACATGCGTGTTGTTGCTTTGGGCACAACTTTTCAAATGTTACAGACTGAGTAATGTCAACATCCAGACAACACTGACATCTTAATGGATTAAACGTTAAACATATATATACTTTTTTTTTTAAATGATATATTTTGTGGTCTGTACTTTATGATGCTTTTGTTCTTTGTCTGCCTAGTTGGTTTTCATAAAAAAAAGTTAACTAAATGACATTCTAACTGTAACAAGCGTTTAGAAGTGACACCAGTGTAGGCCACTGACACATCAGATAGAGAAGAGAGAAGAGATGAACAGTGAATAAGAGGGTTGGTCGTTACGGCATTGAGAGACACCAAGCAGATTGGTGTTAACCCAACCCATTCCTGGAACGTATCCAGGATGGAACATCGTTGTTGGAGCCCAGCACTACCACACCTCATTCAACCTAGTCAAGGGATGTTTCACTGCAGACCGTCGGACTGAGGTGTGCTGGCTTTGGGCCCATTGGGGCCTTAGGGCTTATTGTCCAGGTGGTCCTTGACAGAATGGGGCAGCGGTAGGTAGAGTCCACACCTGGCCAGGGCAGACGGCTCTGGAGAACAGCTTGTTGAGCTGGACCAGCTCGTTGGGTGTGGTGTCAAACTTCAGCGCTATGTTGTTCAGCGTGTCCCGCGACTCCACCTGGACACAAAACAGAGAAGCACACATGATCACAACTGCCCAAGAACTGGGAGGTCCTCCTCAGTCAGGGGTCTATTGGTGTATTCAAACTGGTTTGGGGGCATGGTAGAGGTGTATTTAAACTGGTTTGGGGGCATGGTAGAGGTGTA
>JACXGK010002179.1:6831-58069 GCA_016801125.1 Novumbra hubbsi | reverse complement strand
CGTGGTCTGGGTTCCACATGTGTGTGGTCTGGGTCCTACATGTGCGTGGACTGGGTTCCACATAACAACTGGTAACTCAGAAGTAGTTGGGACTCAAATGCAGACTTAGGGTTAGGGTATGTGGAACCCAGTATACAAAAGTGTACTCAGAGGACAACACAAAATAATGTATGCAGAGTAGAATTACACTATGACCACAAATTATCAAAATGAATAGAGTTTCCCACCCACTTAAATTGCAGTCATTTTTAAACCTTCCATAACAAAGCCCTCATCTGCAGAGAGTTTAACCCAGAGAAAAACCTCTTAAGGTTGCATCTCTTTTCACAAACACAAACAGACCCCATAGAGCTCTCAGAGAACAACAAAGTGCGGCCCAACCAAAACATTTGACACACAGGAAAGGATCAACTACAAAACAATTCCAACTGGAATGCTACCATTTGCTAAACACATGGGCAAAATGACCGCAGTGACTGACTTGAAATAGTAGGCAATGGATTTGCCAAAGGGTGTTTTTTGTAATCTAAACCTAAGTCTTCTTAGGAATTGTAAATGTTTAGGTGTTATATATTTATTGTTGTGTAATTTATAGTATTTATTCTTCCCCTTACCATGTATTTAAGCATGTTAAAAGGAAACGTCATTAGGCAGCTTCTATTAGTGTAAGTGTCAAATTTATAAAATGACACAGAACTCTCTTCCCTACTGTTCTCTGCTCAATACTGGTCACCTCCTTATGACCACTCCTTACCAAGGACACTGTGTGGTACTGGGATCAATGTGGACCTCCTCCCCGTCACACATAAGTACCTTCACACACTCAGGAGTCCAAAAGATCTGATCAATGTGGTTATGCGTCTGAAATGCACCCTTGTCCCTTGCCCTTGTTTATACCAAGGCCCTATGCACTATGTCATTGAACAGGAGGCATTCATGGAGAGCCATATGAAGTTGCAGGTGACACCAATCTCCTTCAAAAATAGATAGAGCTACTTACAAATAATAGGAACATTATTGTTATTCAGTGTGATTGGTTGTTCAAAAAAATTCCATGAAACATTTTAATGTTGTGTAAATGTAAGATTTGTCTACACTGTGACTGGTTAACGGATAGAAGCAGCTTGAACGTATCATTGTACAAGAAACTAATTCGGTTACAACTATTGGCTAATGCAGATTTAGATAGGATAGATCAGATTTAGAATGCACCAGCCATCTTTAAACTTTTGTTAATATTCACCAGTATTTTCCTGTAAAAACTATGAAAAAACTATGAAAAAAACAAACATATTTTGTGAGAAAACCTCTGTTCTCGCTAACAAACACTGTGGTTTTTGCCAGCTGCCATTGCTATGTATGGAAACAATGTTTCTTTGTTTTTAATATATCACTAAATCGGGAAAAAAATAAAAACATAGACTAATCAACTCCCCTACAGCAACTAAGGGTCAAGTGAGTTTTCATTGTGAAATCTGTTCTGGAAGTGTCAACGCGGCCCACTCAATCCCCCACGTCTTCCGCACTTCCATTATCATGCCAAAACTCGGGCACAGACAGCGAATGCCTGGCTACCGTCCTTCATCTTCCACCCTCCCCTCCCTCTCCTCTATCTCCCTCTTTGGGAGCAGCCAAACAAACCCAGTCCCTTTGAAACGTCCCCGTGTCCTTTCAAGTTCGACTAGGAATAATAACGGTAATGATGGGTGACGTGGAAGTGGGTAGTTAGCGCTGTTAAGGCAAATAATGGCTGTTAATGCCAGCCGCTAATGGGCAAAAAATAGATTCCCCTTTCTCCCCGAGAAGAGGAGCGTTTAAGAGCACTCATTCAGACGCTCCCGAGGAGCCGAGGAAATCAGGATTGCTGGCTCCGCGGCTGGCGCTAATGGCCGAGCCAGCCGTCGCCTTCCGTCTTCTTCTGAGCGCTTCCAGAAATCTCCAGTCGTCTCTCCGACTTTCCGCCCGCCGCACTGTTGTTTCCCTCTCGTTTTGCAAATCGTTTCCGCAGGTTAACGAGGTTCGTTAAGCTTTGCACGGACAATAAGGTGTGTTATGTGCATTTGACACATTTCCCAGCTAATGTCGGTGAAACAGACATTGGACAGGGCCAGAGGGGGTTTTAGGGCTTCTAAGGCGTATTGATAAAAAGATAAATCTGGTTTCCGATGTTTGACTCATCTAACCCCCTTTTACTCCCTAACCACATTGCTGAAATCACTGTCAGAAACTAGCCACATGTTTTTCATGAATGAGACCGTCAATCAGGTTTACAGCGTGAACCTGTGCTACACAGTTCAGAGGGAACCTGAAACACATCTTAATCACTTTTCAAAACGACATGTTTCTGTTCATACAGTACAGTGGTATATCTCTGCTGTCAATACATTTGGACAAAGTTTGAACAAATGGTGATGGACGTCCATCTCAGGTCAGATGTTCCGGTCTATATTTGTTTAGCTTTGTGCGGGTCATCATTTTTAAAGGAAGATCCCCATGTTTTTGCCAGGGTGTGGTATGCCAATGTTAAAAAAGAGCAGTCGGTTCTGGTCCTAGTTTTATCCTGGTCCAGGCCCAGGCCCAGCCTCCTCCCTCCCCTGCCCTTGACAGGCTGGTCGCAGAGGACATCTGGCAGCAGACCAGGTCATCTTTCAGGGGCTACCGACTGGAACTTGAACTTCTAGCATTCTTCAGTAGCAAGAGACCCCCTCGGGGAGGCTCATATCAAACAGACCTCTTCTTTCTGGTCCACTTATTTCCAAAGAGAGGTTCCCTTACATCTCCCTTCCTGTGGCAGAGAGAAGAGCTGACCGGGAGGGGGCTGACCAATAAGTGATTTGTTTCATTTAGGATGAAGGTGTGGGGTTATGATTCGGTGACAAGAAATGAAATGTATTTACTGTCAATCAATGTGACTGAAAAAGGAGGATAAACATATTCCTCTCATTTCACTCTCTATTTCCATTCCTCCTTCCCTCTTATTTCTCCCTCCCTCCCTCCTCCCTTCTGTGGCTAGAGTATTGCTCGCCAGTGGTGAGTCATCAGAAGTTCTAAATGCACCTAACATGTGAATTACGTTTATCTGGTGTTTAAATTAGTGCAGACATGTTATCATCCTTTTCTGGAATGTGTGTTAGAGGATTCTTAGAATCAGGAGGGTTTGAGCAGGAGTGGAGGATCTTTTGACCAAATTTCATAGGAAATGATCAGAGGTTTTCAACCTTTACCTGATGACCTTAACATGAACTGAATTCGTGGGCATACAGCAGACCTAACAAGAGATTCACTCACTATGCACCGTCACCAAGAGACCTGGAACAAGAGATGTACCATTTTCTGGGCGTCTCACAATTCATCTAAAGGGTCATTATAACTGGTTCAGAATGTACAACCAAATTCCAAAAGTGCAAGAAAGTGCAAGAAACCTTTGTTAAATAAAGTGAGTGGCCGGTTAAGTGTAAAGAGAAGAATCCATTGCAACGTGGGGGAAAAGTGGGACTTTTTACACGACAGATAAACTACTGACCGGCAGGCATTCCTCCACAGAGACACCTCGGTTCGCGGAGCGGGTAAGAAAACAATTTGGACTAAGGGCGCTCTTCATCCTATTGGACAATTTCCTTGTGGTCACAGCGGCGCAGGTGTAACCAGTATTATGGTCAACGTACTTCAAGTTCAACTGCAATGTCATCATAAAAATAATAAATGGGTCTGGTAATCTTGGTAGACTCATAGGACCTCTGTACATTTCTCAAGCTTGCTTTCATGCTCTTAAGACCACTAGTAGGGGCTTAAAGGGGATGTGTTAGCAAATGGCTATAATCCACTGCCTTTGTGTCCAACACCACCTCTATAAAATCCATCTGATACGTACATTAACTCCAGAGGAGCTGACATTTTGCGTTCTTTACCTATTCGTTAACCACTATGACAATTCAACTGGCATCGAAGTGCATGTAAGCTCATCAAACAGTAAAGAACATCTTGATGGATGACCTGGCCTCCCTGGCCATGTATTCTATTTATACCACCACCAGCACGGCCAATATGAGGACCAGGCGAGTGTCTAAGTCCAACACTCATGAGCAAAAGTGGTCGAAACGGTTCCACTTTAACCGCGTGTGATGGGGTACCGGAGGCCTCGGTCAGCAGCGCCATTCCGTTCTACCGCAAAGGAGCAGAACAAACGTGAGCGTCTCGCTGCTCTACACCTCGGCCCCTGGAGAGGGGCGCTGCCGCACCGTTTCCCTGCGCAGGGGGCCGGCATGGCTGGTGCTGGTCCCCCCTTCAGCTGTTCCTGCCGTTCCCTTCGTGGGGAGCCGACACGACGTTAGGCCTGTCTTCCACCCTCCCGCCCACTGTCTCCCTCCCATCCTCCCTCCCGCCCTCCATCCCTCCCATCCTCCCGACACCTATCGGCGCACCGGGCGCGTCATTCTCCCTCCTGTCCTCCCGCGGTCTCTCGCTCATCTCTGCCCCGCTCTCCGTCGCTCTCCCCCGTCTGTCCTCTCTCCCTCCTTCCCGCCTCCTCCGAACGACACCAGGGCCCTTCTTCTTCTCCGCCCGCTTGCCTGCTCGCCCACCACCGAGCCGACGGTGGCACCGCGGCTGCGGTGTAAATAACGAGCCTGCAGGAAGAGCCCCATCACTGGGTGACACTCCCGCGGGCACGCTGACACACACACACACATAGGAACACACATATTCCTACGGCGTGTCCCTTTAAATACTCTAACTGCAAAATCCTCCTTTTCCTTTTGCAGCCCACCCCTCTCCTTCCGCCATCCTAGGCAGGGGGGGGGGGGGAGAAAAAAAACATGAATACATTTGTGTCTGCCGTCTAGTTTTGATGTCGTTTGAGTGGATTTTGGGGACTCTATGTGTTCTTGGGGGTTTTCCTGCCCTGAAGAACGTACCGCGGAATATCTATTGTTTACAACGCTGGAGTGTCGTTTCACACTTTCATTTAGTTCTTTAATGAAGGTCTTTATGCAGCACGAACGCATAATTATCTTCTCTAAACGCTCGGTCAAAAGTTTTTCTCGATTCGTCAATTCTCTATCAAGTTCGACGAAAACAATCTTTTTCCAGGTGAACGTGGTAGGTTTTCATAGGAAATGTTTTTGCGTTGGAAATTCGGCCCGCGGTTACGTTTTACATTGTTTTCAATGTCTTTGAAAAACCTAATGATTCACATGTGTGTGCGCCCCTCTGTCCAGGGATGAGGAGGGAGAGGGCCTGTTTGTCAGCCAACACAGGGTAAGTCCTTACTCTGTAACAGAAAGACATGAGGAATAGGTCACCAGAAATCTCCACAGCAAACAGCGAGCACGAAGACGACTCCTCTCACTTCTGAGTTGACTATCTTCACATCTATCTATTCTCCGACCTGCTATCATTTACATTTTCAAATCTGCATTTTTCATATAGATCCCGTCTTATTCTAATTTTAATATCAATGTTATTTCCCATGACACCTTTTGTTTTATTATACATTATGAATGTCTCCTTCTTACTCTCCTCACCCCCCACCTCCCCCCACCTCCCTCTAATCCCTGTGCCCACACCGCGCTTATGAGCTGAAATATTTTATCAGGTGGAAGCCGCAGTCAAACTTATCATTTTAATCTTATTTCAATAAAAAAAATAATCTCTCTTCTTCTGGTTTTGACAGCAGCTAATGGTTTTTTCGTTATCGTAAAGGAAACTTTGAGGACTGAGAATGCGAAATAAAAAAACATACAAAATTCGAAGCAGGCCATATATTTATCTTACTGGACTAATTCATAAAATATATGATAGGGAATATACTGCATGCAATGGACAGTGCATGTAAGGCACACAATTGTTGTCTTTTTTTTATAGATTTTGTATCAATACATGGGTTTTAAGTCTTTTATAATTTTTTTGAAGTTTCAATAGTAAATCTATCTATATATATATATATATTTATATATATATGTATGTATAGAGAGAGAGATTAATAGATATAGGTATATATGTATATATATATACATATATTTATAGATAGATAGATATTTTTTATGCAAATATAGAATATTGTTGTGGGGTACAGTCATTTATAATGAAAATCACCTCATCAGTTACGTAATACATGGCTTCAGTGTATTTTCGTAAACGTCATCCAGTGAAAAACACAATGATACTACAGCCGGGGCATGGTATACATTAATGGGATATCTGTATCCTCTGAAACATGTCCCGACACGACACAACATTTCCCCTTAAAATATCTGGACTTTAAATTAGACCAATTCCTACATCAAGTAAGGACATTTATGTTTTTTTTTTATTGCTTAGAAGACTAAATATGAATTATAACTCAAAATATCAAACCGTACCGTAAATGAAAACACCGGTCTGGTAAAAAAAAATGACATCAATACTACCTTATGGTAGCAGCAAACCACAAGGGCATTTTTTGCATTGTCACTTCGTTGTGATGTGTCCTTATTGTAATGCGACATTGGAGAACCATTTAAGTTATGTTGTCGATGTGCTGCCTCACAGCCTGTACAGACATTAGTTAGCTCTGGCCTGTCCCCCTGATGAATGTGGATTTCATTAGCACGGACCTGAAGACACATGCCTGGCTGGGTACCAAACGGGTGCCTGCTCCTTAAATCAGGCAGTACCAGGGGCTCTGGTCAGAAGGAGTGCACACAACGAGGAGAAGGGTGCCATTAGGGAGTAGGGTGCCATTAGGGACATGGCCCCTGTCTTCCCAGGCCCAGCCAAGACGTGCCCCCCCGCCCACCGTGGATTTAATGGCATGTGAATAATTTACATATCTATGATGGTGTCAATGCACATTACCGTTGTCTCCACCCTGAGTCTTGCATTGTCTTCGCAGTGACTCGTTTTGATGAATAGCACAATGCCTTTATGTGCCCGAGTTAAAGTCTGATCAGTCCAACGCATTTACAGACTGCACACAGACAACATGGAACAGCGTTCAGGGTCACACATCTTTATTGTCACTTACTGTTCTTTTGGGTTTTTTTTCACGTGTATCTCTTGCTATTTTCTTTCCAATTTCTCCAGACGAAAACAATGACTTTTTGAAGACGCGAAAGAAAAAGAATCCAATATTTTAATTCAACTCGCTACAGAGTACCTCAGAGTCCCTTAACCCTCGCGTCCATCTCATTGCATAATCCAAACGAAGACAGGCACATGAGAGGAAGAAGTCCTCTCTCTTTCTCTCCCTCTCTCCTTTTCTCCCCCTCTCCCTCTCTATCTCTCTTCTTCTTTTTTGAATATGTGTTTTGTGTTTATTATTAGCTGACTCGGTGCTTCATCATCCTGTGAAAATTCATATCTGCCGAACATAAGGGAGGGAAACAGTGGGGAATCAATCTTTTGTGCTTGGGCAGATAAACACAAGACACAATCAGACGAGGGTAGAGAGAGAGAGAGAGCGACTAGAGGAGAGGAAGAGGGCCTCATCCCAGCCAGTGATGGATAGCAGGAGTAAAAGTGTCAGGATGGGTATTATGTAAATTAAGCAGGCATCCGAGCATCGCCTTGATGATTATGGGAAGATGTGAATGATGTTTGTGGTCCCCAGGCACTCAACCAGCCTTGTTATTCCTCTTCCCTCTAACCACCCCTGGGGTACATTCCGCCTGACCCCCCGGACGCCAGTCCCCCGGGGAACACACTCCAAAAAATCGGAGAAAGACATCTGTTTCATTTACTAAACAAATTATCTGCCAGGGATTTCACACCTAATAGGCAGCGGGGACGGAGAGGCAGGGAAACCGGTACGGGGACGTGAGGAGACGCGAAGGAGAAAGAGGAGATTTGGTTCTTGGGCTGAGGCGATTTTTTTTCGACCCCCCCCCCCTCCACGGGGCCTTATCTCTTCCTCGTCACCTTCCTCCTCCTCTTCCTCGTCCTACTGGGGTGTTCTGAGGCATGGAAGCCTGGAAGGTGTTTGGGGCCTGATGGAGATAGGGGGCTTGACGGAGGGAGCAGCCTTAACGCAGACCCAGGGAGTGCTCTGGGGGCATGTTTAAATCAGACCGGTGTCTGGGAACTATGCACTGTGTCTGACAGGGAAAGGGTGATGTCTGGTTCAGCCAGGCCATTACCATAAGTACCATTACTGTCAGAAAGCGTGAGATCACTATCAAACTATAATACTAGTAGTACTGCGACTAATACTGGAGACGTATTGTAAAGCTACTGTCCAAAATGCCATCTACACTGTCATTAGCACTACTACTGTCACTGATACTGCTAATGCTACTTACGTTAATACATAATACAACACTCAAAATAACGCTAGCTGTTGTTGTCATCAAATGCCGATAATGGTAAAAATGAAGACAATGAAGGTGTTATCAATTATACACATTTTTGGGAGGTAAAGAGAAAGTTTGAGCAAAAGTGTTTTTCCACCAAAGGTCAAAGCCTCCCTGGTTTCTTCTTCATTAGCCTTGTTATATTTTTGTTTCCATCAATCTTCTACCTTTTGTTTTCCAACAGTGAGTTGGCGACACAACCCCCAAAACTCCCTTTGGAAATGGACAGTGAATTTACAACGTACATAATTTACGTTGTGATTTTTAACATTATGCCACATAAGTGCACTTGGATAATAGAAACCAAATGTTCCTTTATGGCTCGGTGCCGCAATGAACAACCGACCGAAACATACTGCATAGGTGGTGTGTGTGTGTGTTTATGTGGGTGTACATGCAAGTGTTAAGGCGGCCGTATATGTGTTTGTTCGAATGAGTGTGGGTGGGTCTGTATGTATGTGTGTGTGACCCCAACTGAAAATAATTTTTAAGTTTTCCTCTCACTACCCTCCCTCTTGCCAGAATGTTCCGCCCTGGAAGGCTCTGGGAGAGGGCAGAGTTGTTGTTGCTACTACTGCTGCAGGCACCAAAGAATGTGTTTAGAGGGTAACTGCTAACTCCTGGATCCAGAGATTTATTAAAGGCAGGAATGAGGTAGTTGTGCACAGTAGAGTCCTCCTGAATTCACTGGGAGAGGGAAGGAGAAAGAGGGAGAGAATGGGGATAGAGAGGGAGGGAGAGAAAATGAAAGAGGCGGGGCAGGGAGAAAGGGGAAGGGAGATATAGGGATAGAGAGGGAGAGAAAACGACACAAGAGAAAGGAAGAGGGGGAGAAGGAGGGAGGAGAAGAATTATGGGGAAGAGAGAAAGAGAGAGAGGGAAGTGAGAGAGAAAGAGATGGAGGAAGAGAGAAAGACACCCAGACAGAGACAGGCAGAGATAGAGAGAGACGGAGGTAGAGCGCATTGGTAGAGACAGAGAGGTAGAGACAGAGAAAGACAGACAGAGGCAGAGGTAGAGACAGAGAGAGGTTGAGACAGAGAGAGGTAGAGACAGAGAGAGACAGGCGGAAGTGGAGACAGAGAGTGAGAGAAACAGACAGAGAGAGGTAGAGACAGAGAGAGACAGGCGGAAGTGGAGACAGAGAGTGAGAGAAACAGACAGAGAGAGGTAGAGACAGAGAGAGACAGGCAGAGGTAGAGACAGATAGTGAGAGAAACAGACAGAGAGAGGTAGAGACAGAGAGAGACAGGCAGAGGTAGAGACAGATAGTGAGAGAAACAGACAGAGAGAGGTAGAGACAGAGAGAGGTAGAGACAGAGAGAGACAGGCAGAGGTAGAGACAGATAGTGAGAGAAACAGACAGAGAGAGGTAGAGACAGAGAGAGGTAGAGACAGAGAGAGACAGGCAGAGGTAGAGACAGATAGTGAGAGAAACAGACAGAGAGGGAGAGACAGAGAGAGGTAGAGACAAAGAGAGACAGGCGGAAGTGGAGACAGAGAGTGAGAGAAACAGACAGAGAGAGGTAGAGACAGAGAGAGGTAAAGACAGAGAAGGAGTCGGTGAAAGAGAAACAGACAGACATAAGGAGCAGAGCATAAAGCGGGATCTGGCCTACGGAAGCAGAGAGAGGAGCAGTGAATACGTCTAACAGGACTGACAGGGTTACAAAAGGTGATGATAGGCCACTGCTGCATGTCCGCTCTGCCTCCTCCCAACTGCCCCCTGCATTACCACACACTGTTTACACCGTTCTTACACAAACACACACACACACACTGCGTTTTTCCAGACACTCTTGAGCACTTCTGCGCCTGCTCTTTGAGCACGTTCACTGTATTCTTACAAGAGTCCTGTTCCAACCGGCGCTGCGGTTAAAAAAAGACATTGGCTCCAACATCAGACTGGGTCAATCCCGTCTTTTCCGTGCACGGTAAACAGAACGTTGTCTGTCTGCAGGCACCAGAGTCTCTGTCTTGCTTGGTTTGACTCCCTGAAAGTTCTGAGGGAACTTTTCATGCTTTTATGTTGGGCTTAAACCCAAACTGGCAAGCTCTTCCATTCATTCTCATTCCAGGAGTCGGGAGCGATGTGTTTAGGCCAATTTCCTGCTGCCGTGCGAGGTGTTTTTGTAAAAATGGTATATTACCAATTATGTATATAAACAGTGTATTGCTGATGCTACAGAATTTTGTAGCTATTGATGGTTTTTGAAGCCAGTATAGGAGGGGTTTTCCACAGGAATGACTGAAATTAAAACATTCTTAATAAAATGTTTCAAAAACAAATTTCTTTGTTGTTAAGTGTTCATGTATTTCATTATTTGGGACACAAAATATGTGATATTACGGTAAAATCCCATTATAAAAAGATGATGCTGCATGCTCTTGAGAGTGTTCCAGGGGATGCAGCAAACCGTCCTGGAGGAGCTAGATTACCTGTGCAACTAGAATGGGTTGCATGTACCACCTCATGATACCAGTACTGACAAGGAAACTAGAAAAATACAAAACTAGAGAAGAATCAGTCAGGAAGGAAAATAGCAACACCATTCCCTTTTTGGGGGTTGTCTTGTGTCAAAAGTAAAACAGGTGAAATTGATTCTGGTGCACGGTTTACATTGTTATCCTCCTGCCAACATTTTGCATGCAGGATGGAAAGTAAAAATGATTTAATCTTATTACTAAGCTAAGCATGAATGTTTCCACGAAAGAATATCCCATAGCAACTCTCTATTTAGATATAGATGGACTATATTTAAATGCAGACAGTTATCGTAATAAGTTATGGACTGACATTGTGTGTATTTTAAACTAAATTGAGCGCATTGACAACTTGCATTTATTTAAGTCAAGCACTGTCCATTGTTTACACTAAAACAAAGTATGTCTTAGTGAGTATTATGGTCAAAGGTATGTTTTAAACAGAGAAGTGAAATCGCGATTAACCAGAGGAAATTATGTGTATATATATATATATATATATATATACTGTGCCTTAACTTTCTCCACATTTTGATGATATTGACTTAATTTATTATTAATTCAATACATTTTTCAGTCTACAAACAATACCCCCGTAATAACTAACGCAACATTGATTGAAATTGAAACTTAAACACATGTACATAAACAAAATATCCAAACCTTTTGCCAAGACCCTCCAAATCGAACTCAAATTAAACCTGTGTCTTTTGATCATCCTTCAGATATCTATAGAGCATTAATGGAGTCCACCTGTGGGAAATTCATGACATGATTTAGAAATACACATGTCGGTACAAAGTCCCACACTTGCCAGAGCCAAAACCAAGTCATGAAGTCTGCGTATCTTTGTAGTCCTCATGAATGGCATGAATCTTTGGCAGGTTATACAAATTGATGAGGCATTAACTATTCCCAGGAGCACGGTGTGAAATGAAAGAAGTTTGACCCACCAAGCCCTAGAGCTTTCCTTCTGGCCAAAAGCATGAAAGACCCGGGTCGTGGAACTAAATGACCACTTTAACATAGATCATGCCATAGGGATGCTACACAATGGCAGGACTAGGAGACTGGTTAGGAATAAGGGAATCATGAACGGAGCTGAAGGTCCTTGAAGCAAACCTGATACAGGACACGCAGAACCTCAGACTGTGGCGGGGATTAGTGTTTCAGCACAACATCGACCCAAAGCTCACACCGAAGACAACAGTGGAGTAGCCTCGGGACCAGACTGTGAATGTCCATTAGTGGCCCTGCCAAAGCCTGGTCTTGAACTTCATTGATCGTCTGTGGGGAGACAGTGAAGACTGTAGAACGCTGTTGCTTCGTCCCCAAGCGTTTGATAGGCTCTACATGGAAGCATTTCAGAAGGAACTGCACCATCCTTGTGTGCAAAGCTAGTAGTGTCAAACCAAATAACACAAAGCTGTAATCGCTGCCAAAGGTGCTTATACAAAGTACTGGACACAGGGTCATAAAAACCTTTTTTTCCGAAAGACTTTGCACACATTTTTGGAGAAGTGTGGTTGCTTTGTCATTATGGGGTATTGTGTTTAGATTGACGGAAATAATGTATACATAAATGTATGATATAAAATCAGAATCAGCTGCAGATCCAACAATCTCAGGACAATAAGTTTGTACCATAAGATGTGGACCTTCCGGAAGCTTTGCTGCATTATCTCTCATGTGGCCAAAACTCGACAGAGCGCACCACTAGGCTAAATACACAGGTAGGCTATGCTGCAGTTTGTTAACACCATCTGGTCTAACAAATGTACCTTTACATCATAAGAACACTGTAGGCTACTTTAAAACAACAACAACAATCTACAAAGATCTGAACGCATGGACCCGTGATTTACACTGATTCGGATGAAGTGGCTACTGCAATGAAGATGAAGAAATTCTTGTTGAGAATTGTCAATCCCAATGAAATGTATTGGTTTTTTCCGGTTCTGTTATTTAGAATACTGTGCTTAATGCAGACATTCATCCAGCTTTGATCTAACTGTGGGCTGTTATTAAAAGAGCATGTTTTCTACAGATACGCATATTAGGCCTTGACTTGACGTGGCATGGTTAAAATAGGATGAATTATGGTGGGTAGCATGGCAATGACATGACGTTAACTGGTTTCATACAAACTAAGCATCGCATTTTTCTACATGAGCGAAGGTTTAAGAATCTATTTCACTCAATGGTATTTGGCAACACTGGCCTGTAATAAATGTCCCCTTGTGTCCTAATTTGTACATGATAAAGACGTTTTGTAGGGTTGTCAAAACAGGCCCCGATGTTCCTGTGACAGCAGGCCTTTATAACCCAGCCATCTTAACCACGGAGTATGGTTATAAAAAGGTACAGTATCTACCCAGAACCATCATTCAAGCCAATGATTTGTTCGATTTATTCACCGCATTGCTACGCAATAAGCGCATTCAATATCTGAAATCCACAAAAGATCGATTTTATAAACGTGGCCCCAGATGACCACTCTCCCCCGTCTCTCCCTCCCTTCCTCACTCCTCCTCGTCTCCCACCCTTCCTCTCCCCTTTGCCTTTCTCCCTCCTCCTTTCCCACTCCCATAGACAGAAAGAGCGAGAGATGAGGCCAGAGGCACAAGTGAAAGGGAGGAGGACGAGTGAAAGGGAGGAGGACGAGTGAAAGGGAGGAGGACGAGTAAAAGGGAGGAGGACGAGTAAAAGGGATACCTTTTCAAAAGGAGAGAGGGGAATAAAAAGGAGAGGTAAAAGAGAGAGAGTCCAGTCACATCCAGGACTCGGAACAACCCGTCCCCGTAACCCAACCCTGCCCTTCCGTGTTAACACACTGTGAACCGAGCACAAGTGACAAAATCAATCCATCACAGCCGCTGCCCTCGACGCAGAGAGGGACAGAGGCGCTAACAGAAATTGATGATATCCCTGCACGAATTTTACACCGTTTCGGCCACAGCCGCGATTGAAACAGACAAAGATTTATGGTCCAGCCGGGCCCGCCGCTACCCTTGATTGCCTCCTCCCTTTTCAGCGCCGGCCCTCTTTTGCATATTTATTCCCGGGCTCATCAGGATCCCGCCGGCGCATTAGAGTGACAATCTTATTTCACCAATGGGCTGGCGGCGGTCGCGCGGGGGAATTTGCATGGCGTGCCTCGGAACGTCTCCCTCTCTGCTCTCATCCCTCTCCTTTCTCCCTCGGTCTCTGAGCCAATTCTTTTGTTTTTATATTCGTCGGGGTGATTACAACTTTCGACCGAATTGAACTCGCTCCTCGAACCCATTGTTTAGCGTTTTCGCGTGTCTGGCTAGCTGTTCGAATACAAGGAACGCTTCCCACCCCCGCATCTTCGAGTGTTATGAGTCGGCATCTGAGAAGTGCATTTGGCGAGACGTTTGCCACTCGCTCTTCGCTTGCCAATCGCCAGATGTGTTGTTTAGGCTCCAGCGGTACAGGCCCTTCCCTGCACACGGCCCTTATTGCATTTGTGAAGATGTTTTTTAGTGGCGCAATATTGGTTTCCTAATTTTATTTATCTGTGTGCGACTGTCTGTCAGAACCGGTTCTCCCTCTGGGTGCGGTGCTCGCGGCTGTTCAGGCCGAATCCCCTTCAGTCACGCGTCGGAAGGTTTTACGAGTGCTTATGGAAAATATAAATTTCACGTGGGCGCTACAGTGCCGAAACAAATGCAGCTCGTTACCTCCATCATGGTAAGGGCCTCGGCAACTACAGTCTGTGACAGGGAATTGATTAGAACCATTCGAATGTTATGAATAACTTTCATCATGTGTCTGACTCATTCGTCCGGCCGAGGAGTAGACGCCGTTTGTTGATTTGGGAGTCGTGCCTCTGTGTTCAGTGCCCATTTAAGAATGGAGGACTGAGAGCCGGAGCGAGACAAAACCAAAAGTCGCACACCACATGACGGCATCGCATCAAGCAAACGTCCCCGTCACACGTAGAAACGTTCGGCTCTCGATTATTATCATCGTAGAGGACCCTAGCAGTCGTCATCGTCCCAACACGTGACAGCGAAACCGCCGACACACAGCGTGTCGTCGTTACGCATCGAGCAAATGAGACGGTCGCTCACGCGTGGCCACGCGACGGTTAAGCGCGTACGATGCGCGGACGACACGTTCATGAGGCGAATAAGTCGGCCCAGTTGTCGAAGACAATCATCGGGAAATCGTATGCCGAAAACTACGAGGTCAGATATTTAAAGAGAAAGCAGAAGGACGGTGAGATTGCCCAGGGCCAACGTGCTAAGCCATCATTGACCGGTAACAACGTTGGATGGCAAACGTGGCACTTCGCTAGTCACATAGCATAGTATTTATCTGACAAATATAGACACACTAAGATTGCAAAGAAACACGTAACTTTGGTTGCATATGGTGTTTTTGAATCAGTCATACAATAATAGAGAGAGTGCCGTACAGATATTAGAAACAGGATCGTCGGGTCATAAAGTGACAAGATATTTGGTTTTTTTATTTGCAAAATGAGAACAATTATTTTGTAGTCTTTACTCCATAGAAACCAAAGATTAAATTAGAGGGAAAGAAAGCAGGTTACAACTAGCTAAGTGAATTGCGCAACACTTATTTTGCTATACACTACAAAAGAGTCTCTTGAAATGTTTGAATGCATAATACAGACTTTATAACAAAGCTCAGCATAGGGCTTCTCAAGTGGCTGAGGTGATATGTTCCAAAAAAATCCTCTATTAATCACTTGTTTTTTGCTCTTAGAATAACAGGCACAAAGGCACAGGCCATGGAGCAAAGCTGAAGGCCAAACCACTGAACAAATATCATAAGGTAACACAGAACTCAGAACTATACACACCTCTCAACACAGTACTACACAAACACTTCACCACACAGAACTACACAAACGCACCTCACAACACAAATTACAGTACTACACCAACACACCTCACAACACAGTACTACACAACATGACAAAATACAAAACAACACAGAACCACACAACACAACACGGTATACACAAAACAGTAATACACGACACAGTACCACACAACACATTTCTACACAACACAGTACTACACAAAGCAACCGAAAACAAGCCGGTGTAAAAACAGTTTGTGTTTGTGTGTTATACTGGTGTCTTCCTGACTACCCCGTGTTCACTATGAGCGGTGTGTCTCTGTCATTGATGTACACACACGTGCACACAACACACAAATGCTTTCACCAACACACACACCTACACACACTCACACACACACCACCCTGGGATCATCACGGTTGTGAAAAATGTACGGACCAGTCTGGGGAGGACTGATGGTGTAAACTCACCACACACTTCATTAGCAAAGGAAAAGGAAAATACCAGAAAATACAGTAGGGCCTTTACACACAGGCATGCACACACACACACACGCGCGCATACACACCACTGAGAACACAATTAGGCTGTGGTTTGTGATCTGGGCACTGGAGGCCGACGTTGGGCTGTGTGCCACTTATTCACCTTCCTCCACACACACATGTTCTCCCCCTCTCCCCCTGGCTCTGTCCCCTTCTCCATGCTGGTGCCAGTCAAACACAGAGGACCCCCATCACAAGCATCTGCATCCCATGCAATTTGTCATTGGCCCGTCTTTGCGCCACCATTGGCTGTTGCTCGGCAACCTGGCCGTCTCACAGACTATTTCCCATGATAAATTAGTCGGTCTGTTACTATGCCAACAGAATTTGTTACTTAATTAAACTGATTCAGATCGGAATTGGCTGGAGGGGAGAAAGAATGTGCCACAGTCACAACGAAAGAGAACCCCGAAACACACAGGCACACACACACACATGCATGAGCTAGGGGAGAGAGAGACGAGAGAAAATGGGAGGGAAGAGAATCGTCTGTGGGCAGGCTGTTACAAGATGGGCAGAGATATTGAAATGGTCAGGCTTTGATGACGACGCAGATCCTTCCACACAAAGGAACAGAACCTCCAACGACTGATGGCTAGATGCTCGCTCGACGGAGAGCTTCATTCTCTCCGTTAAGAAAACGCGCTCGTCCGCTTTTCCACAGAGATACCGTGCTTGTTTTTCACCTTGTTTTTTTCCGTTTCTTCTTCCCTCCTTTCGTGTTTGTTGAAATGAGTCAGGGGCCAGTGAAGCGGCGAGCGTCCTGACACTGTTTATGCGTCCGACGTCTCCCTTGGGGGGGAGACAGGACACTCCACCAAGGTAGCCTGGGCAATCTGTTCTGTTTCCGTGGACAAAACACCAGCTCCCGGCTTCTGGAACACGCGGAACCTCTGAAATAATGTCTGTGTGTGTGCGTGCGGAAGAAGAGATTCACAATTTCAATATCTAAGGGGTCAAACGAAATCCGTGATGTTGATCACAACTTATTCCCGGGAAGATAAAAAAAGAAAAGAAGAAAACATACCTTTTGATGGGACTTGCTATGAACAACAGACTACCTCTTGTCTGTACACTGTACAGGAACATTATTGTATAAATTCGCCCTTGCGAAGCGAGTCCAGCCAGGCAATTGCCGGTGTATTGTTGCACACATCGACAAGCTCGAGCCCGGCTTTGGCCGCTAAGTGAAAAGGGAAGAGAATAGCAGAGCAATTTGTTTGTCAGTGCAGGACAAAACAGGAAGGAACAGGACCATGTAATCACCCTAATTTAGACCATCACACCTCCAGAGTTCCCTGCTATCAGATCCACCCCCCCTCCACTCTCCCCCGGCCATACCTATTCTGCCTGCCTTTATTTCCATAACTTCCTGACAAAACCATTTTGTCCCGCGTGATTGGCCCTATTTGCATCGGACACCCGTTCTGCATGTAGATTGATGGGTTTAATCAGCGAATCAGGGAGAGCGCTGAGACATCAATCAACGTCAGCGCTGTCTTTCTAGTAGCCCCTTCTCTCTGTCCGTCATTCACTTGTTCTCTCTCCACCTCTCCAGAGGAGTGGGCCCTCCTGTCTGATTTCCCCGTCAGATTCATCACCAGGGTTACCATTGGGGGGATTCAGTGGAGCTGGTGAACACACCCGGTAAAAGATCACATGCCCATGAAGGGAGGGACATTCCTCTCTCTCTCTTCACTCCTCTCCCTCCCTCTTTGTGATTCTTTTTCATTCAGCCTCTCCAAACCGGCCAATGGTGATCCAACCTCGAAGGCCTTGATTGGGGTTGGTGGTCGTGTTTGTGAGTGTGAGTCTGCCTGTGTGTGTGTTCATCAATGTGTGTATTCGAGATGGCAGAGACTGATTCAGGTCTGTAATGCCCCCCCCCGGGGTCTCACATAGCCTACCAGGCTCCCAGCATCCCATCCTAGGCCTGTCCAGAGGAGACCTCTTTGCTCTCAGCAGATTAATCAAACCTGCTCCAGCTCATATAATTGGCTGACAATCACTGCTGCTCTGTATACATGAACGAGAGAGAGCGTGTTCATCTCCCTATGCTCCTGTCTACTCCCCCCCGCCTCCGCCACCTCGCCCATCCTCCTCCTCACCTCCTCCCTGACCCTTCATCTCTCATCTTTCCCATGTGGGTAGGAGGGGAGGAAGGTGAGGCTTTACGTCAGGTCGTCAAAGACCGCTTCTCCCGACACAAGCACAAGTATGCTCGCGCACACACACACACACACACACATCAGCACATCTCTTTTACAGCGTGGATATGTATACGGCCGAGATGTCGGAGGTACAGTCAGGCAAACCGCGAATTTGCATGAGTGTGTTGTGTGTGTGTGAATGTGTGTGAACGTGTAAGGGAGTGAAGAGACTGCTGTGGGTGGAACATTGTGTGGGGACGATGTTAGCATACACTCCAGAGTCCCTGTCAACCTGAGAGTGTGTTGACCCTGGGTGACTGGGAGCCATTCAGAGACACTTTGTTGGAGGGTAAACATTAACATCTCAATTGAAGGACAAAAGCGTCTCAACAACGGCACGCTACTCCCCACGCAACGCTCAACCGGCCCACACGGCCTTGACCAACGCAGGGAGTTTTGTTGAGGACGTTTGTAACGCACCTTTTTGAAGGGATTTTTTTCACGTTTGTTAACGTTGTTTGTCACGTGATGTATAACCCCCCTCGTTAGATCTAAGATGGACCAGCCTTCTGGCCGAACCGCCTTGTAACCAGTTCCTTTCCCCTTATTCAGGCTAGAAGCTGTAATGTCTTTGGTCTGCTGTTTAGGGAATGTGCATCTGCCCCAGACCAACCCCCATGGGCTATAAGGACGGCCTTGTACAACAAAGTGCAGGCTTTTGTTCCACCAGCCATTGTGATCCAACACACACACCCTGACCTTTCGGAGTGTAAGTAATAGTGGTGTGCAGACATGACACAGCACACTGAATATTACATACACACACACGCAAACACACATGACTGAAACGGTCTGTGCTCAGGGAGACACTGCTCACAAAGTCAGAAGAGCTGTTATGGTCCGTGTTGCTCTCTGCAAGACGAGCGTTTATGCTCCAGCTTTGCCACACCACTCGAAAAGGTGGTGCGTTAAAAGGTGCTTTCAGGTTCTCCGCTCCATCTTCACCAGCATCTCATCCACTCCATCTACACCAGCACCTCATCCGCTCCCAGGCCACACTGGCCATCGGAATGGATCATGTCACTCGAAGGTTAGCAGGGGTTTACGAGAGAGCCAGAGTGAACCTCGGGATTGAGGGAGGGGTGACAAGAGAGAGAGAGAGGGAGAGAGAGCGAGAGAGAGGGAGAGAGAGAGAGAGAAAGGGAGAAAGAGAGGGAGAGAGAGCAATGTGAGGACCGGGACCTGGTGCGTCGGGATCTATAAATGATAGAGATTTGCAAATGGAGCGTCCTCTTCTCTCTGTAACCACTCCTCTCCGCCTCTCATCCCTCCATCGCTGGGCTCTGGCCTGAATTATGGAAGACAAACACTTTCCTTTCGAATATAAACGAATGAAACTTTCATGACCACGGAGGTCTCAAGACAATGCCACATTAAAACCCCAACCCCCACAGTGGCATATAGCAGTAACCACGCACACGTTTGTCCTGCCAATTAGAGCATGAGCAGCCGACGCTGTAAATATTTCAATGTATAGATATCCGTGTTGAATACACCGAAGGGTTGAGCAGATTGCCGTTCTGTGCGTGCCGTTGGCAGAGGTCGTGACCCTTCACTACCACTCCACTCGGTGCTGACTGAGGATTTCCTGACCCGAAGTTTCTCCTGAGCTTTTGACACAAGCCAAGGATTGCGAAGGCCTACTCGAAAGTTCTAAGGGAACAACCTTTTTTCCTGGTCAGGCTCTGGACAAGTCCTGGGTAATAATATTACAAAGAAAACACAAGGAACCTTGTTAGGTACTACATGGGAGAAAAAAAAACATCTTCCAAAGTTATCTGAAGAACCATCAAGAAGTGACCCTGAAGAACTTGAGGGTTTTCCCTCAACGGTTAACCACCTTAAAGACCTTAAACGTGTTTTGTTTTTAGAGTGTTCCTAACTGTAGTCTGTGAAGGCTCTTGATTTTCTTGGTATGTTCTAGTATGTCCCACTGTGTTCAATGAATCCCCTTTGTTCATTCTTTCATTTAGCAAATTATAGAAAATGTATGAAACGACATCCGAGTAAGTGCAAGCATGTACAGTACAGCTGACATGTGCCAGAGAAGGAGATCCCGACGGTCTCAGCGAAAGGAGGCGTACTGAAGCTCCTCAAGAGTCCCCTCCAGCTGTACAAAGAAGATCCTTCATTCTTACCATCTTCTATTGATTGGCGTGTGATGCTTAAAAAATAACATTGCCTCTATAAAGAATCTATCATGTCATTCAGGCAGAGGTTGGGTTCCTGTGAATGTGTCCTTAAGCTACACGTCTGCATATTTAAGACCGGGGCACTTTGGAACAGGGCCTTGTTGCAACTTCCATTACATGCCTTTAGGGCTGGTGGTCTTATTTGACTCAATTTGACACTGGCATCTCTCTCTCTCTCTGACTTCAAAAAATGAAAAGAAATTTCACATCCTCATTTGGGATGCATGAATAAGTCACAGCATATTGTGTGTGTGTGTGGGGGGGGGGGTTAAAATGGACATGGAGGGTGGGGGGGGCGACAAACTTTAACTTAAAGTTGGACTTTGATTGGATGGAGATGGACGCTCTTTGTCTTTTTGTGTGCCTCTAGCTTGTCCGAGGAATGTGAAAGGGACGACGCAATCACACACAGAAACACCCGGACCGGACTGAACGTGTGTGTGTTTGGGCTGAACCTCTGTCGCCCCCCATCAGAACAGAAAGCCAGGGCCTGTATCAGTGAATTATTTAATGGCTGCTGCCTGCTAGAAGGTTTTGGCTAACGGACGGCTGCATCGCACAGCTCAACTTCTGACCTTCTTGCATAACATACTTTTTCCACCGCTCCTCCCTCTCCTCCACGCTCCTTCCTCTCCTCCATGCTCCTTCTCTCCTCCACGCTCCTCCCTCTCCTCCATGCTCCTTCTCTCCTCCTGTCACTCTCTTTTATCCCTCTCTTTCTTTCCTGCCATTTCTCTCACCACCCACCTCCCCTCCCTTTCACTCTTTTTCAGTCTCCTTTTACCCCTCCCCTGCCTCGCTCCTTCACGTTTATCGACCTTCTTCTCCCCCTCCAACCCCCTTCGCCTCCCCTCCCTCTTCCCCTCCATCTCTCTGTCTATCTCTCCAGTCTGTGTTTCTGCTTGTGGTCACATTGAGTTCACAATTCAGCCTGATGAATATCAGTAATGCTGTTAGCTAACGTCCTCGTTGTGGTGTAAGCAGGTGTGAAGATGGTTTCGGGGGGGTAGGTGAGGTGGGTTTACGACATGAGGCCATCGGTGATGAAAATGAAAAGTGATGATCAAGGCAAGAGAGGCAGGGAACAAGTTTCCGAATGTCAGTTGAAGTTAGCACTGACGTTTCAGTAGAAGTCAAGCATTCCCCCTTCAAAAGGCCCCATACCACAAATGAGCCAGTGACTGATAAGGTGTTGTGTGTTACTAATAACAGAAAAGGGCCGGTGCTTTTAAAGGTCACACCCCTTCGTGAACAGGAAATAAGTCTGGGCTGAGATGAGATGTTTCCATACCTCTGGTTATCTATCACTGGTGATCCGCCAGCCACATCATCAGAAGTCCTTTCTTTAAAATTTTCTCAACGTCTGTAAACAGGAAATGGACAGGTCTCCTTGAAAGTGTGCAGAAAATAGTAACTAAAGAGAAAATAGGGTTAAACATTTGGGGTTGATTGGTCGAGAGTGGGGCCTGCAGCTATGATGTGGTCACGGTTTTCCTCACAGACCCAGTGAGGTTTTTCTTCCTGCACAACCATTGCACAAGTTAGAGAAAGACAAACTATGAACCTCAGTTTTCACAGCAGACTTAAAGTTGCAGTTTAGTTTTCTAACATCGTCCCTCTCCTATCCATCAAGCTCAAACTCTTACTGCAATGCCTGGGTTTCGGGATTGATTCCCATGTGAACTAGTACACAGAATAGTGCAAATATAAAAATGGATGCACTCCATACAGTATGAGTGCCTGGATGGCTGACTAATAAGGAAAAGGAACTGTTACTCTCTCTATCAGTTCACACTCTCTCTACACATCATTCTGTGTCTCCCCTCTCTCACGTTCTGGCCCTGTGTTCAGCTGTAGTTACAGGCCTGCTGAGTGTGGGTTCCACGATGCCGCCTGGGAATGTGCCGGTCATCGTGGCTTTCACAGCTCAGGTGAATCTGACCACTCGTGGCCATTGGTCAAACAGCGTCGACGGCCATCTCCTCCCAAACGTATCATTGTGATTCGTGGCTCATAGATGAGACTAAAGCCAGCAGTAGCCAGGAAACATGTCTGGTTCTCCTCACAATGCCGGCCTTTCGCTGTTCATGGAGTCATCAGAACCTCTGACAGGGCCAGTGCCAGTTATTTGATGTGGGGTTTTTGTTAGTGCTCATGACTCATGATATGTACTCACAGAAGGGGCGGTTGCAAAGGGCTTAACATCAATTGACCCCTCATTCTTCTACCTCTCAGTCCTTTCCTGCCATTCATCCATCTCTCTTCATACAGAGATGTGGGGCTGGGGTCCAAATACCACTCTATTCCCTGTACTGGGCATTATGTTTTCCCAGGGCCCTAAATGGAAGTGGCCTAAATAGGGCCTAGGGTGTCATTTAGGAGCCCCCCCCCCAGCCTCATGGCCATGCATTCTCCATAGTTCATTATCTCAGTTTTCAACAGACTAATTAAAATGTCCTCTTTGTTTTCCAACGACAAGGTCCTTCTCTGCATAGACAGGGGAAAAAGTAAAGTCTCTTTCAAAGTAGAACACACTATAAGAAGTTGAAGTAGCGCGTGTACAAAAACCAGCGTAGGTTGAATGTGAGCCCGTAATGGCGGCAGGGTTAGGGCTGTTGTCAGTGTGTTGATGGCGAGTTGGAGACTTTGTTTCACCTTGTTACTGCCTTGCATCTATGTCACCTGTTTGTTTAGATGCTGTCAATTTGCCTCTTTATCTCTAATGTCTTCAACTGAACCAACAGGTTTGGTGCACAACACTGACCCCACTCGCAATGACATCCCTTTCTCTCATTCTCTATATCTCCCTCACCCCCTCCCCCACACCCTTCTCTTTCCGTCACTCATCTCTCTATATATCTCTCTCCGGCCCTCCCTCTACGTCCTTCCACCACCTCACAGTGTCACCTTACCCACAGGCTATAAGCTTTAACGATTCAGTGTCTGTTTATTATGTGTTAGTTGGCTCTGGGGTTGGTGGGTGAGACGTTCGCTCCATTTAGGCACAGTGTTATGTCTCATATATGATTGGCCAGAGAGAATAATTCATTTCCTACACAACTGTGCTAGGTGGAATTACATCAGGATATAGGAAACAGAGAGCAATTTACAAAGGCCAACTATGCAACAAAACAGCATTGCGGCTATAGAGACAGGCTTTTACAATTAGCTGAGATCATGTCTCTTTAATTATGAACAACCTGGTTGTGGTACCTGGCTGTTGAAAATTCCTAGGTCAAGCTAATATTTGAGGGCTAACACAAATGACCGACCAAACCCAATAAACTAAAGAGAGGCATGTAGTATATCGTTTGTGGATCAATGTTGTCATTGTCCTGTTGCAGTTTGGTAAGATTATAAAAATTGAGAGACTGTGCAATAAAATGGTGGACACAAAATGGATGTCAGATGCAGAGTGACTGACAGATCCTGAATCAGTGTCTCCGGTGATTGAGAAAATCATGGTGTGCCGGCTTTGCTCTAAAAAACTTGGTCAAACTTTCAGATTCACAAAGCCCCTAAGAGTGTCCTAAGTCATTTGCTGCATATTTCAGCCCTGTATCCATGGCAGGAAGAGATTTTTGGTGAGAGAGAATGAGAGAGAGAGAGTGAAGAAAGGAAGAGAGCAGATCTCTGAAAGAGAGACGCACGGGGAGAGAGCGAGACAGCTAGACAGAGAAAGAGGGAAAGACTCAGAGAGAGAGAGGAGTTTAGAGAGTGAGAGGAAGAAAGAAAAATAGAGAGACCTCCCTTCATAAAGTGTTAATGAATATTAAGAGGGACATTCTCCTCAGGGTGAAGGGTCTCTTTATTTATTCCCTTTATTGTTGAAACATTATCTCCCTCTCTCTCTCTTTTGTAATTTGTCTCACCCCTCTCTCGTGCACTTGCGGTCTGTCGATCCACTCTCTCTCTCTGTCGCACCATGTTTCAGAGCTTCACTAATTTAATTTAGCGTTTCTCAACTTGCATTAATCTTGCATCATTACAGCATTCTGAACCAACTAAAACGCCGGAGAATTAGTGAATGAGATACACAGGAAAAGAGCTGTGGCACAAGCAATCAGAAAACACAATCTCTGGAGGAAAAAGGCATAAAGTAAAATGAATACAACTAATGAAAAAGCAGCAGTTCTCACATTATTAAATTTGGGGCCAGATGCTGACATATTATTACAGTGTACCGTGTGTATTTTCCCAAAGTAAAAGTCATGTAAAAACAAACATGAAGCTGTTTTATTTGTAGACCTCATTAGCCTTTCAGTTCTATGGCAAATAATCCATTATCATTTAACTGATTCAACTGGCCTGAAGTTATAAGATAAAACACAAACACACACACGCACACACAAACACTTTCTAGGTCTTTACTACACCGGTGGTCTATACAAACACTAAGATCAGTGCCTCACACAACGGCTGGGAGCCCAGATTATTTTATCAATGTCAAACTTCAATGCCACTTTGCATCTGATAAGATATCGTTTTAATAAGTGATGCAGGAGCAGCCAGCTAGGCAGCCTGTATGGTTTAGTTTAGTCACTGTATGTGTTTGTGTTCACATTTGGAAACATGGAAGGGTTGTCTAATGTTTTCATAAACCCTCGGTAGACATGCTAATAGCTAAAACACAGCTCATGTATCCAGCATTACCGATGCCACAGTGATATGACTGAATTATTGGAGGCTGTGGTTGTTTGCCTTTTGGGGCCTTTGCTGGGCTTAACCAGAATATCATGACTTAGGGACATCCGGTAGACATACCAAAGAACCAAACAAACATCATAAACATGTACACCATCGTCAAGATAGGCCGGTTACTGGTGATTGTTTTAGATAAAAGTGCAGTGGGGTGGGTTTAAATATGCGCTTCAGTGGTACACGTGCACCAGAGGCAATGGCTTGGAACCTATTTAGACCCAAGGTCTCAGGTCCTGCCTGAGACGTTTTTCATTTCCTCCCCAAACTTGTTTTGACTGATTCTGTTCGTGGCTCTGGAAGACTTCCTGCTTCACAGCTCATTCAAGTCAATGCACATCGAGAGAGACGTCGTCTTTAGACCCCTGTAGACGGCGACAGTGTCCGAATTATCAGGGGGGTTCTGGAGTGTTGGGGAGTATCCGGAGCAACGAGAAGTATCCTGAGTATCGGTGGAGTATCATGAGTTTTGGGAGAAATCTGAAGTATCGGGGAATTTCCAGAGTACCCAGAGTATCTGGAGTATCAGGGAGTATCCGGAGTATCAGGGAGTATCTGGAGTATCAGGGAGTATCCGGAGTATCAGGGAGTATCTGGAGTATCAGGGAGTATCTGGAGTATCAGGGAGTATTCGGAGTATCAGGGAGTATCTGGAGTATCAGGGAGTATCTGGAGTATCAGGGAGTATCCGGGAATATCTCGAAAGGTGACATGCAACATTTGTCGTGTCGATGTAGACCATGGTCCAATGGGCCTGGCTGCATTATTAGAAGGTTTGAAGCCTGTCCTGAAATAACCATAATCTGTGCAAAAAACAATATAATTTAAACCCCCTGAAACTTTTCCAATCTACTTTTTGTCCGCCGGTATTAATGTCCTTTGTGTTCTTTAAGCAGTTACAGATTTTTGATTTTTTCACTCCTTTTCGATATTATTGTGACCATGAAAACAGTCCTGCCCTCAACCGTTGTCAGATGATTATTGAGGCCTGGGAGCTTGTGGAATTTAATTTCTTTACATAAATCTCCACAATAGGAAAGGAAATTAAAGTTGCCATTACTGTCAAGGCATTATCGCATCCTCACTTAACCTGCCATTCAAAGGAATGAAACATTTATATCCCCTCGCTCCCCTCTATCTCTGAGTCTATCCCTCTCTCTCTCTCTGTAGACCCCCACAAACACTATTGTCACAGAGCGGGGGAAGGGGAAAGATGATCCTGTATGAGGAGATGGAAAAAAAGGGTCCCCTCAATATTTTGCAGTGATATTTCAGTCGGTATTAAAGCATATCGGCTCATGGCTCCTACAAAGGAACAAACTTTTAAGTCATTCTAAATGTTGTTTTCTATCTGTTACTACCAAAAGGTAGTTATCTGTCCCTGAAGGAGAACCCTTTTTTTACAAAGTCTACCCTCCTTTTCCAGCCATCCTCGAAGAAGAACCCTTTTTCTCCAATGCCTACCCTCATTTTTTCAGCCGTCCCTGAAGGACAACCCCTTTTCTCCAATGTCTACCCCCATTTTCCAGCCGTCCCAGAAGGACAACCCCTTTTCTCCAATGTCTACCCCCATTTTACAGTCGTCACTCATGTCGGTTTATCCTACAGGCATCCTGAGGAACATAATCCCCGACAAAACAAATAACACCACATATAGATGTGCACACACACGCACATTCTCACAGACAAACACACACACACGTCCCTCCTACCCACACTGAAAATCAATTACGTTTGCCGGACTAGGAGTGACTCATTATTTCATAGGTAATAATGTGAATGATAGACTAATAAAGAGCAATTTATTTAGTGAAGGGGAGGGCTAGGTCTGAGCTGGGAGTGTAGAGCAGAAGATGGATGACACTCAGATAGACAGATCTAATTAACCCAGAGCTTATTGTAACAGAGCACATCCCAAATGGGACCCCATCCCCTACATTGGGAAGTGAATGGTGATCGGGATCCCTTCCCTTGGCTTCCCTTTCCCAGGCACCTCCCAGGGCCGGCCCAAATGGTACCCCAGGCTCCGTACAGCGCCCTACTTCAGACCAATGTTTTGTCACTATAAAGGGAATCAGCTAGTCTTTGGAGTGAAGCCCAAGAGCTAGCCCGTGGAATCGAATCCAGCAACATTCTTAATGACCGCCAATCACTGACACCCGCCTCTGATGAGCTCCGTCTGCTGGGAAGACACACAAAGCCGCACGCACGCGTGCACAGCCAGCGTAGTTGCGGCGGAGCGCCTCGTCAGGAACGAACGATGGCCTGGATCATAACTGGAAAGGCGCTTGCGTCCTCAGCGTTCGACATTACACAGGCCAAACTGCCCCGACACCGTACTGTCTGTGAGACCAATTACAGTACGTAGATGTGAACAACAAGAGAGACACAGTAAGAGAGCAAGAAAGAGCAGAGGATAGATAAATACGGTAGACAAGCACACACGAGACAGAGAGGGAGAGGAGAAAGAGAGAAATAGTAACAAGCAAATTAATGTCAACCTTTAGGGAGCAAAAAGAAAATAGGAAGAAAAAAAAACATTTGCCCTTTGGACAGCTGCCAACGTCTGCCATCACAGAATTTACATCTGTTTACTCTCCTGCTTGTACCCACTCCTCTGTTCCTTGGCAGCTGTGCTTCCCTGACCCATTCTCCCTTCCACCTCGCTCTCCCTCCGGCTGTAAGGACCACTCGCGTCTCTCTCTCTCTCTTTTATCTCTCTATTTCCGTTGCTCTCCCCCTCCATTTTTCCATCTCTTTCTCTGTCTTCCTCACGTCAGGAGTAAAGACTGCTGCCCTCACGGCCTCTCCATCTCCTGGTCTCTCTCTCTCTCTCTACCGACAGTCACCCCCAAGGACTGATGTTGTCCTCTTTGTCTCTCTAGTTATTGTTTCACAACTCAGCGGACAGATGAGGTTCAGAGAATTCTGTTTACAAATATGTTTAAGTTAGACATTTCAGGCTGCCTGGGAACTGTGCGAGGAGAGAAACATAATCTCCCGCTCTGTTTCTTCCCATTTTTATAGTGCTGATTTTAACAGTGGCCTATTTCATTCCTTTGCCCCCTCCACACCTCTAACTCAACCACTTTCTGTACCTCTCTCCTTCCATCCACACCTATCTCCCTCTCGATTGCTCCCAACCTCTCTCTCTCTCGCTGTGTGTGCTAATGAAGGAGCACTGGGCCACAAGGGGGAGGTAGGGGAAGACATTTGGCAGGCATTGACGCCGTATTAAACACAGCGAGTGAGAGACTGCACGCGCAACTAAACGGTAAGAAAAATCACACATACGTGCCAACCTTCATACACAGACCCACATATCTTTAAACGTCCAGGATGACCTGTGCCTTGTTGTTTTCCAGGAGATGGTGATGGTTTCTATAAAGGAAGTACACTGATGTCTGAGGTAACGCAAGGAGTATTCCCCTGGCACAGTCATAGCTGGGCACAAGGTCGAGGCCAGGCTTCGTGTAAAGAAAAGGGGCTTTAGCATTGTAGATCCACCGGCATTTTCACGTGGAACAGAAAATGTGTTCCACATGATTATGTTGTGAATCTTCCCCCGGCCACCAAAGCTAGCTGGTGCTAATTAAGAAGCCACATTTGGTCTTCGCTGGTGGCCCTCAGAACTTTAACACAACTCTGGAAGATGTGCTTGCTCTTTCTGCAGCCCAGAGCTAGCCAATTCTATCGTAGAAACTAGCTGAACTTCCATGCTCTATTCACCACCCCCATAATAGAGGTATCTAAATGTCTTAGCGACCCACTCTTTCCCCAGCCCGGCTGCAGGATACAGTTGCAGTACTTCCCCTTAGGACACTGTCAGCGAGTCCCTGCCATATCACACCCCCATCACAAAGGATTAAGCGCTAACTAACTCTGCTTTAATTAACTCATGATTAGGTATTAATATGGCTGGTTCCAAGCTGCAGTTGTTGCCTTAATAAGTGGATTAGCTTTAGCCTCTCACTGCTCCCTCTATATACCCTTCTCTTATTCTCCACATCGTTCGGTCGCAAACTTCTCTCTCTCACACACACACACACACGCATCACACGCACACACATCCTACCGGTGTACCATCTCTCTTTTTCTCCAGGTGGGAGATGTTTCTCCCAGTCTCCCTTTGCCTCTGCCACATTTGGCTTCTCTGGCAACTATCCAATGGAAACTCCTTTGACTAACATATTCATTCTTGTGGTCCGAGGTGTTTACACACTGCTACGTGGTTGTACACTAGTGCACTAGTGTGGGATCATTTAATAGTTCTCTGTGCTGCTAAACGAGATTGGCCACTCTATTGGTGGTGAAACTAATTACAGAACATCTACCTCTATTAGCTCCTTACGTAATGTAGCACATGTTCCAGAACTGTGTTTTCAGTTAAACTGTGCCTTTTACTGATCAATATGAGGGAGAGGAGTGGGTTTTGACAGCTATTTCCTTATGCACTTACGGCTCTCCAGGAGTTATGGAAATAAATCACTTTCTAAACTACCTTAGCTGTCACTCCGAACTCCTAATAGCTAGTGCTAAGATTCTAAGACACACGTTCATTTAAACTGACATGAAACCAGTGTTTGAATAAGTCAAGTACAGATCAGAACTGTGGACCTGCCCCTCACATGTTCCACTGCTCAAGAAGTAGGTCAAGCCCTGCCCAGAACACGTAACTGCATCCTGGACACAACACCAGCTATCCTAAATACATTGCCCGACGTAAAGAAACTTGGATTTGTTATATTAGCCGGTATTTGAATTTGTTCTATATAGAATACACTGAACAATAAAAAGACAGAAGCATGCAGTAAATGCTACGAAAGATCAGACCTTGTATTTGGCATCAGTTTATAAACCATTTACCGGACAAAAAAATACTTATTTCCAGAGCAATAAAGTAAGCCACCTGCATCAAGTAACATGTTTAATGACTGTGTTGTGGGTGTACATTGGAGCTAACCACAACAAAGAGAATATTTTCACTAAAGTATTTACAATGGGTCGGCTCTACCAAGGTAATTAATGGTACTGGATTCTTTATATGTGACCTTATGGGATTAGCAAAGGAGCAAGGAAACCTCAGCTAACTGCTTTAAATCTTATGTAAAGTACATAATGAGAAACCAGAAAGGTCGATGATAGTGAGTTCAGCTTAAATACACTCCAAACACTCTCGCACCGATGCATTCAGTAGTAGGCTGTAATTGCATGCAGGAGTCAACCCCAGGTACTACAAGTACTGCAGTAGAGTTGCACCACATGAATAGGTCCAGGGACCTATAGGTTGTTCAGTATGTACACTGTCAGCGGTCACGGTCCAGGCTGACTACATAACAAATGCATGCCGGATGACACATCCCATCGTATATCAATTTGATTTCCATCAGTGCGGGTAAAACAACTGCTGCTATGTGACCATTCAGTTGTGTGATGGTCGTAACTCTTTCATTGTGCTGATGTCAGTCACCAGACCCACTGACACACTTTAACAATGCGTTACGATAGAAGGGTTCTGGAGGCAGGCGCAGGAGTCAACGATATGTATGTAATGCCACTCGAAAATAACTATGCACCAAAAGAATGCGTAGCTAACAAAACTCTGAGTGCAAAACCTTCCAGACATAACAGCAATGCAAAGGCTTGGAAAAGCAAGGAGCTTCAACGAATCTGCGGCGTAATGCAAGGGCATTTAACAATAACCAACAAAGGACAGAGTAAAACCGAGCATGTTATACTGCAGCTATTTGGTGAAACAGCAACGAGCTGTGCGTAATAGGCAAAACAAGACAAGTCTGATTTGTGATGAGTAGCAGATTAGGATGGTAGGAAGGTGGGAAGAGTTGTGTTTACCTGAGTACGTCGGTGGCAGCTAGTATGCTGGGGAAGCTGGGCGGCTGCACTGGCAGGGGAGGTGGAGCAGGAGGAGCTGGTATCACAGTACCCCTCTCTTCAAGCAGTGCCTCAGCTGTGGAGGAGGTCAGAGAAGCCAGGCCTTGGAGAAAAGATCCACAACCACCAAGATGGCGGTGTCTCCCTCAGATTGTTACAGATCAATTAGAAACTCTGAGATCAATGCTGCTGTGGAATAGGCAGCAGTTGCAGCTTAGCGTATGGCAGATGTTTTGGTGATTTCAATATTCACACCAAACAGGAGGAGATGTAATGGCACACATCCTGTGCCAGCATAGGTCACCAGTCTCCCTGGGAGTTGGCGTTGAGAGTGCATACCACTCCAGGGTATCCTGCATAAGAAAGAATGTGTGCCCAGGTATGTAGATGGTCGCTTACTCCTGCAGGTACATACTCATGGTCCAGGGGGCAGAAATCCGGTGCACATTCCGTTCTTTTGCACCCGACGCACTCTCTTGATGAGCATGTCACGACTAACCGCTTACGATCCAAAATGTCACAATTCCTAACTGCCGGGGACAGTTTCTTTGAAACAAAGACGTTTAGGAGTTTAGGGGGCTTACCCTGACGCTGTGACTAGGTCCAACCTCAATCCCCGATGAGTCTACCTCAACAACAAAAGGCAGCTCGAGGTCGGGGTGCTCCAGGATAGAGTCTGTGGTGAACAGGGCCATGTGGCAGTGAAAAGGGCATCAGCATCATGAGTCCGGACAGTAGAACTGGACTCCCCCTCAGAAGGGCTGTCGGTGGTGTAGCCACCGTACTGAATCTTCTGATGAAGTGCAGTTAGTAGTTGACAAACCTCATGAAGCGCTCTAGGGCTTTAAAGGTAGCAGGAACCTGCCATGAACTAACCTCTCAGTGATCTCATACCCCAGGAATGAAACCGTGTGCTTGTAAAAGAGGCACTCCTCCACCATAACAAACGTGTGGTGGTCCAGAAGACATCTGAGTATGGAGGGAAAGTTGTTATCATGGCTCTTAATTGTGGGTGAGCATAAAAGAATGCTGTCGAATTAGACGATCACAAACCCGCCCAACATCTCCTGGTAGATCCTGTTGAAGAATGCAAAAGGAGGGTGCATTTGTCAAGCTACAAGCCATCACCAGATAATCACTGTTGACTGGATGTTGTGCTGAACGCTGTCTTCCATTTATTGCCCTCCCAAACCCGTACCAGACTGCAGGCGCTTCGTAGATCCAGCTTCATGAAGACCTGCGTTCCCTGAAGTTGCCCCACCACAGCTTGGACCAACTGCAGAGAATAACGGTACTTCACCATAACCGTGTTCAGGGGCCGTAAAGAGGCTGGTGACGTGGATGGACTGATGAATCCCATGTCAATGTTTCCATGGCCTCTGTCTCAGCGTTAGACACCGGGTAAATGTGGCCGAGCCGCAAAACAGCTCCAGACAGCAGGTCTATCGTGCAGTCTCTGGAACGGTGAGGGGTTAGGGTTAGTCATGTTGCTCTGGACCTGGGAAAAAAAACACACGCAAATCCTGGTAAACTGTGGGAGTGGCCAGGCAAAAAGCGACTTCTGGACTTTCCACAGAGGTAGAGTATATCACGTAAGACATGCAAGTGTCGAGACAGTATGTGGACCAGGTTTGAATGGCTAGTACTTCACAAACCACACTGTAGAGTTGTAGCCATGGGAGGCCTAATACAATTGGATACGCTGGGGCTTTGAAGAGGAGAAAGGGGATATGTTCTTGGTGAGTGTTGTTGATTGTGAGGGGTGGGGTGATGTGTATTGCAATAACCAAAACAGAAGCAGTGAGTGGTAGGAGATGTAATTGGAGCCAAAACAGCATGGTCACTGTTGTTCCCTCCTGCGCTGGTGTTAACTCGGGCTGAGAAAGAAGAAGATGAGGTGCAGTCTACTAGTGTCACATTAAGTAGAAGGAGCAGCCATAGATGAGTTAGGAAGAGCTACGCCTATCTGAGTTACAGGGGTTGTTGGTGTGCAGCTCCTGGTCCAAGCTGAGATGGCAGAATTAGGCGAAGGTCCTGTTGGTGAACCGCCTGACCACGTATGACCCATAACCCATTTGTCTCCGTAGTTGATGTTGTCAGACTCCGGAGTTGCACCCTCATCTCCTTCTCTGACACGATAAAGGTGCCTTATCGGGTGCCTTATCCGGAGCAGATTGTTGTGCCGAATAGACATTGCGATTGGTTGATCCAGGGGTAGGCGGTCCCTACAGGCAGACTCTCTCCGATAGTGGATGATAAGCACTGCCTTGTTCCATCCCCCTGCAGCGGCTACTGTGTGGAATGTTAAGGCGGATGCTGTGTGGGAAACCTGACGCGGGAGAGATTTTTCCCCTACATCCTTACCCTTTGATGGGTGACAAAAGTGGTTCAGAAAAGGGTGTTAAACCACTCATAGGAGTCAAACTCCGGTCCAGCCGGCTCCCACATTGCCGCTGACCAATCCGGGGACAGACCGTTTAGGAGAGCGATCATAGTAGCCATTCTGGATGGTTGAGCGAAGTAGAGGTCACATGGGAGGAGGAAACCATTATAACAATGCTGGTCTCCATCAAACATCTCAGGAGGCGAGATGTGGGTCATCAGAACCAGAACAGTTGAAGCTGGACCTCTGGGTAACAGGAAGGCAGGTGGTGATGATGCTCTTTGCGGGGCATTCGTTTCTAGATGTGTAGGATGCTGAGCACCTTATCCTTAGCGGTGCTTAGATCGGACATCTAGTGGTGTTGCTGTTGGTGGAGGCGCCCATGTTCGCCTAAGGTCTCCGGCAAATCGTTGTCGCCTGCTGCTTCCATAGCAGGTTGATTATTCAGTTATGATACAAGGGTTCTGGAGGCAAGCGCAGGATTCAACGACATGTATTTAATCCTTCACAAGAGTCGTGGAAACAGGAACAAGGTGTGCATGATGGAGAGGAAATGACTGGGGTTTGTGATGAGATGCTGGTTAGGGTTCGTCGGGCCGGTGGCAGCTAGTATGCCGTCGAGGCTGAGCTCTGCACCGGCAGGGGAGGTGGAGCAGGAGGTGTCACACAATGTATAGAAATTATAGAAATGACTCTGCAAATAATGAATCACAGATTATTACCGCGCTGCTCCTTTAAGGCCTGACCAGAGAGAATTAGCCAATTGAACCGCATCCTTCAAGGAGCCAGCCGAGTCAACAATACTTGTCTTCTCAATTTCATGAAAAAAAACCCTTTTTCTACTTCTGTCTGTGTGTTATAACGGCAGTTTGCCATTTGCACACAGCACCCTTTAATTACCTGCCCTTTTTTTGAGGCTCTTGCCAAGAGAGACCTGCAGGCCTGTGAAGAGACAGAGTCCCCAGGTCTCATTCACAGACAGAACCTTCCAAATGCCTCCCTAGTCCCTATACATTGCATAAAGTTGTGCCCTATGCCGGAAATAGGGGACATGGTGCAATTTGGAAGTCTCGCTGTCAGCCTTTCAGCGTTCTACACTAAAACATTCAAGGGAAAATAAACGGCGGCTGGCTAGCCGATTGGTTGTTCTGTTCTCCTCAGGACTCGTTGTGTCTGTTGTGCCCTCAGGGCTCTGGTCAAAAGGAGTGCACTGTGGAGGCTATAGGAAGTCATTTGGCAAGTTTTTACCCAGCATGCACATCACCTGTGGCGGTCAGCAGCTTTCAGTTAGCAGTTAGACAGACTCGGATAATTAGGGGGCTGTGAGTGTCTGGGGTGGAGTTGGGGTTAGGGATGACAATCGGCAGACGATTGAACGTGTTTCCATAATTCCTGCATGAAGACCCATGGGCTTCAGTGCGTCTGTGTCCAACTGTCGTCTTTTCGTTGTCATGTGTTTTCAGCTCCTACTCAACAGATCCAAAGAAGACGAAACACCAACACTGCAATAAGAAATCAGTGGAATCCAACATTCCAACACCTTTGAATGGAAACATGAGATAGGATGACCATGCCAGGAGTCTGTTCGTGAATCCTGATCTGTGTACACAAGTCCTTTTTTTCTCTCTCAATCTCTCCCCTTATTTATCTCCCCTTCACTTTGGTGATCCCCCCCCGGGGCCTCGTATGCCACACCCTAAACCATCATTCTCTCTCTCCCAGCCTTCTATCCTCACCCGCTCTTCGTCTCAGCTTGGTTTGCAGAAACGCCAGCCCCACTACCTGAAAGCATTTGCTTTGATTTACGACGAGGTTTATGCAGTTCACATTATAAATCTTTCACCGCCATGACACTCCTTCACTGGTATTCATCCACCAAATACATTTTTGTTAAGAGCGTTCTGGACATGGGCCAAGGAAAGGCACTCAGGGATTACAGTTAGGTTTAACAGGAATGAAGTGTGAATTACGGCCATTCTCCTGGCTTCACGGTGTAGAGTTCAGATCAGAAACAATATGGCCACACCATCCAACCTGCAAACCATTTATAACTTCCTCCTATTAGGATTGACAGTGCTTCTTCTGTCTTGACGATACCCTACGGTCTTGTCCGAGAGATTTCATAAAGCCGCCAGTTGTTTCCAGGTTGTTGATAAAAATAAGAATGTGTTCTTAGTCATATTTACACTGCAAGGATATAATGAATACGTATGGATTTGTTGTGGAAAATGATTTCTTCTTTCTTTTTTGCTTTTTGTAAATTGCACCAAATGTTTTATTAGTCAATAAATATTAGTCTGAATGTTTTATAGGGTCAATAAATATCATACTTAATGTGCAACTCCAAAGCATACTTTAACACTCTGTTTCTACACAACTCCAAAATATTAAGGGAACACTTGAATAAAGCATTGATTCAAACTCTCACCTTTTAAATCACAGGCTGTTCCAACTTGTGTGAATTTCATCACGGCAACTTATAATGTGACTCAATTGTGTGTATGGCCCCCACACGCCTGTATGCCCTCCCGACAATGTCTGGGCATGCTCCTGATGAGATGGCGGATGGTGACCTAGGATATCTCTACCTCGACCTGGATCAGGGCATCAGTGAATTCCTGGACAGTCTGTGGTGCTACTTGCCGGCGTTGGATGCACTGATACATAACGTCCCCGAGGTTCTCAATTGAATTCAGGTGTGGGTAACATGATGGCCAGTCAATGGCATCAATGCCTTCATCATCAAGGAACTTCAGTCTGGGTTCTGTTGGTTAACACACGGTGGTCTGTGCAACCCTACTTAGACGTACCACCCCAGACCATCACTGACCCACCACCAAGCCGGTCATGCTGGATGATGTTGGAGGCAGTATAACGTTCACCACGGCGTCTCCAGACTCTTTCACATCTCTCACGTGCTCAGTGTGAACCTGCTCTCATCTGTGAAGAGAACGCGGCTGACCTGCTCACTCTGGAGTCATCTGGTAAATGCCAATCCATCTGCACAGTGTTGGGCTGTGAGCACCGGTCCCACTTGAGGATATCGGGACCTTAAGCCACCCCCATGGAGTCTGTTTCGGACAGATTGGTCGGAAACATGCACACCAATATCCCACTGGAGGTCATTTTGTAGGGCTCTGACAGGGCTTCTGTTCCTCCTTGCACAAAGGAGCAGATACCGGTCCTGCTGCTGGGTTGCGCTTCTACGGCCCTGTCCAGTTCACCCCTCGTGCAACAGCCTTTTGGATGTTCTCCGTGCTTTTGAGACTGTACCGGGAGGCACAGAATATATGGATGTTCCATCCTGGGGGAGCTGGACTACTTGTGCAACTTGAATGGGCCACAGGTACCACCTCATGCTAACAGTAGTGACAGGCACACTAGAAAATGCTAAACAAAAAAGGAATCTGTCAGGAAGGAGAGAAGCTGTCTGTGGCCACCACCTGCCAATCCTTTCCCATTTTAGGGGTTGTCTTACTGTTGCTTTTCAGTGCACCTGTTGTCACTTTCATTTGCATCAAAGCAGGTGATCGTTGATTCACAATCGCGTATGCGTCCTACTGACTGATATCCCTGAAGTTAACGTGCCGTTATACTGTGATGACTGAGTGCTCCCTTAATTTCTGTTGAGAAGTGCGTACACTGTATACTGGGTATTTGCTGTACCATCAGTGAAAGGTAAGCAGTGTATTGTTGCTGTCGAGTCCAGACCTGCACCGGTGTGATCCATCGCCCTCGCTTCCTTATTTGGAGCACGGACACCTGTTGGTTGTTATTGATCTCAGCTGGGTTCCTGTTCCTGGTCACTGTCCCTAAATACGTTCCTCCTTTCCTGGTGAATCGTATTGGTCATTGTCTGGATTCCGTTTGAAATGGAACGCGGTTCTGTTTTGTTTTCTTGTTCTAATCAATTAGTTGTGTCTTTTTTTTCTATTTATTTTGTTAAAAGTTCTCCGTTCTCCTTGCAATTGTGTCCTGCCTCCTGAACTTGCAAAGGTACAGTGCTCTACAAAACAAAAGACAGCTCCTCAATACAATATATACAGTAAAGGCCAATACATTTATTTATTTTGGGAGAATTCCCAAATGTATGTCCAATAAATCCATATCAAATTACTAAATGATCCGTGGTATTGCCGCTTTAAAACAATTCCACATGTTAGCTTAGTACTAATCGCAAATTAGGGGTAAAAAAGGAAATTACCTCAGACAGCATTAATTGCTAAGTAAGACAATCACATAAAACTAAACCCTTTAGTTCACCATCTATTTCTTCCCTTGCCTCACCTTCCCACTGAGCAATTTGGAATAACTCTTTTCTTGTTCTTTTTCTTTTATCTTAGTTAATATGCCACATCACACCCCAGTAGGACAGAGCCTCAATGTACGATTAAGAGCACAGATGAGAATCCATTCCTTGTGAATCCTCACAGTGTCTCTGTCTGCATTGGAGCGGTAGGCAGAAAGAGATGGGAATGGCAGTGACATCACAACAGCAGGGGGGCCCGTCCTCTTCTCATCCCCATCTGGAAGGCTGTTTCACTCCCGCTCTCCCTCCCTCACCATCTTTCCATATTGAGACGTGGATTTATAATCACCCAGCATGGGGCTGTATGCAAAGGTCAGCTCCATTGATTAGCTGTGGAAAGGGAAGAGAAGGACGGTTGTCATCTTTCATGCCAACTAGTGATATCTCTATATGGCTCCATGGGAGACTGGCTTGTTTAGGTTTTCACTTATAAAAGCAGTCCGCAGCTCGTGTCAGTTGCTCGGTCTTCCTTTCTCTTGAAACATAATGCAGAAGCTATGGCATGAATGGCGTATGAATACCGTTTTAGTGATCAGTTACTGTAAGCAACTAAGTACCAGTTAGAGAGGATCTGAGGAGAGGACACTCAATATATTCAGCTACACTTACGTCATCTTGCCTCTGACCATCATCTTAGGTTAACTTCCAAATGGCACCCTATTCCCAATTTAGTGCACTACTTTGACTAAAACCTAGAGGGCAGTGGTTGAATGTAGTGGACTACATAGCTAAAATAATCCCCGTGTCACTCATCGTACTCCACTCTCAAAATGAATACGTCTTAACTCCAGTCCTAGAGTAAACCCGAGAAAAGAATACCTGACTTAACTTGTCAACCTGTCACCAAGTTTTCAATTGGTTAAATCGGATGAGTTTGTCTTGGGCGTAGAGATGGTTCAAAGAAATAACTGGGATAAAACCAGTTTCAGAATGGGCAAGGCTTTTGTTATTTTGATGTAGTCAACTGGTAGAGATTTTCAACTTCAACAGCAGCTCCTACCAGCCCTGTTCCCTGGCCCCATTCCCAGGGAACCGTCCGGTAGGAGGAACTGTAGGAGGAGTTAGAATTAAACATATTGCACAAGCTAATAGTAAACATGTTCCTCCCCTTAAAACCTATGGACACCACTTCCCCAATGTTGTGTCATTAGATGCAAGATCCTTTAGTGCATGACCTCTAGTGACTGCAACATAGATCACACGCATACACACCCATAACCAGATTTACATACAACCAATTGTACAAGCTATTTTATTCCATTTAAACAGACATCGCATGAGCCTCTCCAAAGGTCTTGCTGCCTTCCTGAACCTTGATTAGGCTTGGCACTGAGTTGTCTGAGACAGGGTGATGTCACTTTTAGACAAGGTGAGATCCCATCGCTTCAAACCAAGGTGTTACCGAAGGAAATTGGCCATTTGAATGGTGAGGTTTTGTCAAAAGTGTTTCCTTTCAACATGGAGATGGCTCAATGTGCGGGAACAGAATCCACAAAGACACAGGTACAAAAATGAGACCTCTGTCCTTCTTTATGGCCAGTGCTTGGACGCGTCCGGTGGGATTGGTAAAGCATCGCCATACATGGTAGGGGGGGACAGCACCGGACCAGTTCATGGTTTCATAAACAATTTATTCAATGAATTATTTAATTTCCCCATAGATGTTTGACAGACAATCAGACATGCACTAGACTAGTGGACAGTGCACAGAGAGGACCGTGGACGTGTGATCTGTCATTTTCAAAGTAAGACGGGTGGTTGTAAAAACAGCGTGTGTTCCAAACGGGAGTGTATCCCTTACGAAGGTGCCCTACATTAGACCAGGTCCCTATCTGCTGTGGATACAAAAGACTAGGGCGTCCTTTTGGACACATGCAGCCGTATAGATAAGTGGTGTGTTTAAAAGCAAGGGGTGAAAAGAGGGAGAACGGAGACATACAACAAGGTTGTCATCTCCAGACAGCCATCATATGCTGCTAGGAAACGCCAGACCTAGAGTTGACCCACTGATGACCCGTAGCTGTCGCGGCAGTCGGTTTCGGCGCGCTCGTGCGCTTGTGTGTAAGTGCGTGCTCGTGTTTACGCACGTGTGTGTTTATGTCTGTGTGCGTGTTTGTGTGAGGGAAAGATAGAGACATCCAGGGAAGGAGCCTGCTCCCAGTTGCCATGGTGCTGACCTTTTCCTCAGGGACAGACCCAGTCAGGAGCAGTTGATCAGAAACCCACAGACCCTCCAATAATACAACAGCCCCGCACCCCCCCCAAAAACAAAATGGATCACGATTGGCCGTGCTAAACTAATAAACAAGCACATCTGTCGTATAGGTGTCTTTACTGTGGCGATTTTTTGACTTTGATGTCTTTCAATTTCTCTTTCTAGATCTACAAAAAGAGTCAGAGAGAGTGAGAAAAAAGCCTACTACTGTAGAGGACTTCTACGATGCAGCCTCCCGGGACAGAAGTTGGGTGCAAATTCATTTAGAATGCAGCCACACTCGCAAGTGAATGACCGTATCAGATTACCCAACTCAAATATCCCCAAAATCTGTGGCGAAGACCAAGTAAGGCTGGCTTGCTTTATTAGCCTCCTAGAGTGATAGCGGACACCGCGTCTCCCCGGATGTCGGCGGGTGGCTCATCCTGGGGCTCTGGGGTTGAGAGGAGAGTGGATGGAGAAAGGAGGATGACACATATGCTGTTTAACATTGTGAAGCGCTAAACCCAAATCACCCGTTGACACAGACATTTCCATGGCTGGGCTTTTGATTTGTTTGCTCTCACCCAGGTTCACACATAGGACTTCCACATATAGGACTTCCGCTCTGTTTTAATATTCAGCTTCCATTTCGTCCGTTCCTATCTTCTTCTCTCTCTATATTTTCCCACTGACCCGTGTGAGTTCAAGGTCAGGTCCGGTGTGATGTCACTTTCCCTCCCTTCTCCCGGTGGATGTGGTTTGTGTTGCCATGGCGATACCCCGGTGACACTGGTCATCAGAAGGGCTCAGCTTTGCGGTTGAGTGAGCTGGTGAACCGGGGTCAGCTGGAGTGGCGGGCACTGCTGAACTCCATATGCAGGGCAGGCTAACTACCTCGTGACGGACTCAGAGCCTCTAAAATACAGTGTCTTTAATTTCAGAGAAAAACACAAACACACACACATCACAACTGACCCCGTTCCTCAACCCTCACCAGGCCTCCATTCCACCTGGTGTCACAACAGTTCTTCAGGAGAAGGCCACGGGATCACCTTCAAATCAGAGGTTGTTCAGTGGTTTTCCTTTCAGTTGACTCACAGTTCAACGTGGCATAATTTACATTAATGAAAGACAGGTGAGAAGGTCGGGTTTGTTTTTCTACGTTGATTGCCGGTGATCCTGCTGCTGTTTCTGGGTGTTATTAGCGACGCAGGGATACAGGTGGTGTGTCAACATGCCTATAGAGGACGTGTGCCATTGATATAAACCTTTTTTGTATTCAAGGTTCAGGGAACAGTATATGGCATAGTAAACTGGATAGCCAACATGTAGAGGTAAAGTCCTCCGAACTCTCTCGACACTCTGTTAAAAACAAGTAGGCCATTTCCTCCTGTCTTGCTTTCACTTCGAGACCCTTTAAAGGCCAGGCCCTAACCGAAGCGTGGGGTCGAGGAGGCTCGTTGGGAGACCCAGGGTTGTAGTCGTCAGGCCCTTAAATCAGTCCTGTCAAAACAACCGACATTAACCCCTGCATTCACATTTGCTGCGCAGTTGGATTTAGCAGAGTGCTGCAGCCATAAATAACCTCCAGAGCAGCTGTGCAACAGGACAAACACTCCTTTTCCCTGAATCGGGCTCCACTTTCCTGTCTGTTTTTCCCCCATCTTATTTTCTTATTTTCTCTCTCCACTCTGGCGTTCTCAGCCAAATACTTTGCCGAAAAGTAAACTGGAAGCATCGCTAGCAGTATCGATGGAACCTCAAATGTGCCTCCAGACAATGTTTTGCATATTAAAGTTTTTTAGGAACCATTTGTTACATCAAAGCAACGTTAATTAACTAACATTTAAAATTAAAAATGGATCGGTAAGAAAGTTACAGAAATCTGAAGATCTTATCAATAAATGTCTGAAGTAGAACCTCGTGTGAAAATACAATGATAATTGTCATCAAGTACTGTATATCATTTAAAAGGGCCAAAATGTCTGACACAAAGAACTGTATATGTTGAAAAAGTAAAAGACAACTTGATGGATTCAAACTGATCGTGTACACTAACCAAGCATTAAGGATTTCAGTTGTAGCAATTCGGTTATTAGAACTTGCCACTGTCCTTCTCTATAGCAAAATGGTTGGTAAATGCATCCCCCAATCAAGTCTATTTTAAAGGAAATGGAGTCCCATTGTCACTTCCATTCACATGTCTTCTGGCTTTCCAATAAGGTTCATTGTTTTTCATTGCATGTTTTCAAGACACAATGGAGTGTGTAAATATGTCTTCTTTTCGGCTGTCTGCTTGACATTTTTCCTTGAGATAGATCAAGGTCTAGTAACTCAAAGTCCTTAATGATCGTGGTCAACTTTTGGTTGGATTGAAGGTTGTGTGTATGTATTCATCATATATTCAATTAAGGTCACTGGTATACCAGCTCAACATATCTTGTAATTTATTTGAGGGAGTAAGGCAGCAAACACATTCAATGTTTCGTGTTTAAAATAAGACACAGAAACAACACAAAGAAACAACACAAAGAAACAACACAAAGAAACCACACAAAGAAACAACAAAGAGAAACAACACAGAGAAACAACGCCAAGGAACAACACACAGAAAAGACACAAAGAAACAACATACACCATAAGGAATGAGCCTGTGGTTCATTATACTGAGCTGCTCTTTACTATCTAGGAAGAGCTGGATGCTGATCTCTGGCCACATGGAATTCCATTATGTTATTATAATAGGTAATGGGAAACAACATTTCAGTAAAAATTAGAAAAATGTAAATGAGATCAAATGATTCATTTTAAGTTCCCTCAAGTTTAAGTACTGTTTCGGCATTAAGGATAGGTTACTAAGGTGAAGGGAAGGTTTAAAGTAAAGGCCGGGTCAAAGTTTAGACATGATTAAGAATTAAACGAGTCACCACAAAGACAGAAAAACAAATGTGTGTGTTTCTGTATGAATTTTTAACAGTATAAAATATATTGAAATATATTGAAATAAACTTACACATACAGTATATATACATGCTCTACATAAATATTGGCATCCTTGGTAAATATGAGCAACATGGGCTGTGAAAACAAAATGTGTCTTTTATTTAAAAAATCACAGACATCTAACCTTCTACTTGAAGTAAAATTATTGTAAAAAATAAACGTAAAATACACAAAAAAATATAATTGTTTGCCCCCTAGATTTTCTTATGAGTAAACCAAACTTTAGTAAATTCCCATTCATATTTTACATTTTTATTAAGACCACCTGATTGATTGGGAGCTCTTAAGTGGTAAGCCATGACTTCCTGATTTACCGGGATATAAACATGAGGTGAAACTCAGGCCAAATTGTCATAGTCATCCATCACTAAGGAAAAGACCTAAGAATACAGTAATGATGTGTGACAAAAAGTGGTTGAGTTGCACAAATCAAGAAATGGCTACAAGAGACTAGGTACACCGTTGCATATGCTTAATTCCACCTTTAGGTAAAATAATTAAGAATGTTAAAGCACCTGGAGGTTAATAACTGGCCTGGAAATGGGACCTGTGTTGTACTGACCCCACAAAACTGGTTCACTGACCAAAGAACTAAAGATATGGCCATCCCATTACATTGATCTAAACTCCATAGAAAACATGTGGAGTGAGCTGAAGACGAGAGTCCACCAGCATTCACCTCAGAAGCTGAAGGATTTGGAGTGATTCTGTAGGGAGTAGTAGTCTCTTATCCATTGCAATATGTTCTCCAACATCATTAGCATTTTTGGGGAAAGGCTTCTTATCTTAGCAAAAGGAGGATGCGCAAGGTATTATATAAAAGGAGGCCAATAATGTTCGTACACATATATTTGAAAAAATATTTGATAAGAATGTTTTTTCTTCTTTCAAGTATTGAACTTAAAGGATGGATGTGTGTAAATATCTTGAATGAAAGATATTTTGCCAATTTTGCTCATATTTTCACCTGGGCTGTTAAAGCCAGATGAGGGAACTGTATGTGTATATATATATATATATATATATAAATATATATAACTAAATTATATATGTAGCTTTTTTATTTAACATGAAATTATCACCCCACAATTAGTGTTCACTCACCTTTTGTACAACCTAGGCCTACAGTTGCGATTCGTGACTGGCGAGAGATGAGTCATCTCCAACTGTCTGAATGCTTCACACTTTAATTTTAGGCAAAATAGCACATTACAAATGAGTGTCCTGCTGGTTCCAAAATGAATGAAAAGGATTCTTCAAAGCTCCCTCACATTCTAGAAAGTTAAACCAAACTGATGCAAAGGTATGGCTCCTTACAGAGCCTTTACAGTTAAATATTCCACAAAATATCATTTTGCTCATGCTTTCTGTATCACTGCATGCCTGGTTTCTTATGTTCTCCCTGAATTTCTCTCTTCTCGCTAAAATAATTTAAGAGCACCCTCCGATGTGCCTGTTTTATTGACGTTATCACTGTAAAATCAAACATCCTTTGTAAAACCAATAACTATCATGTTCTGGCATTATGAGTGTGGGTCTGAAGAGATTATTACTACAGCTATGGCTGACAAAAACAAAAACATAAAATGTGTTATATTTATAAATATAACACATAAAATAAAATGTTATATTAAATATATTTATATTAGCCTGTAAAGAAAGCTGTTCTTAACAGCTATGCAATAAGACAAAACCATTTGTTCTTGGCAAGGTGAAGGTTTGTCAAACAATTCGAATGAATGGTGTGACATTACTGCCTGCTACATGGACGAGCTTCTCTTCAACCTATTTGGGGAACACCATTTGAACCGAGTGACGGTCAACGAGTCCATTTGTTCCTCAAGCCTTTCGGTCAGCATGGGGAGGCAATGTTGTCGTCTGAAGTTATTCTCTTCCACTGAAGTCATCTATTCTACAGAGTTTGAGAACGCTGGTGTGTGCACTCCGTTTCGACGCAGTAGAGAACCGGTTTCGCACCACTATTGTCCTCGTCCGGACAATACTGTGGGAACAGGAGGCATGCTCTGCCTTCAAGTCGTCATAATTCCTTGACCCCTGCAATAGGGTGGACCGGAGCGACAACACTACAATACTCACTACAATGGCCCAAAAGGTGGGTTGGGGAGGGAGGTGTGTGCATGTGTGTGTTAGGAAATTGTGATAATGGAGGGAGTGGGGCTTGGATGAAGGCTCAAGCATCCTACACACAATATCCACACGTGTGTTTAAACAGGTACTGTATATTCCGACTGTTATTTGTGTATCAGCCTCAATGAGTCTGTCAGAACTAGCCCTGACCTGCCTCAGGGAGGGATAAAAGCAGCTAAGTGGTCGGATGGTTGCGGACTTGCTACTAAAGGAGAGGGTGCATTGAAAACGCTGTGTTCTGCTTCTTTTCCTTGTTGTATTGTGTGGAAGCCACGGCTAAAGTCGTTTAGTCACAGAATAGTGTACAGAAAGGTGTAACAAAGTGAGAAGTTCCATTCCAATAATTTACCAGAAAAAAGGAACTTTCGCACTCCAATATTTGTCTAAGGACTTTGAGTTGGATTAAATTGGTGGCTTGAAAATCCTAAAAGATTCGAAGTAAAAATATCCTGATACAATCATTGCTATTTCCATTTTCTCAATTTACTCGCATATATCTAGTTATATCTCGAAAATTTCCTGCCAAAAAATTATATTATTTCTGTACTCAAAGTATTAATCCTGACATTTGCACATTCCAAACTGTCAATACGAAGAGCAGACGGTCTGATATCAGTTTGCTCTGAGGCAGTAAATTACTTGACTTTTTAACACCTCTCAGCTCCTAGAACAAAGACACATCTCTAATTGGAGAGACAGGTTAATTTCTCCTGCAGCACCTGGAAATGAAACTTTGGTAATAAAGCACCAGTGCTTTCTCAAACATGTTTCTTCTTTGTTTAATTTGGGGCAAAGCAGACTTCATCATTTTGCCCAAGTGTTATTAAAGTAAATCTAATGGCTGTTTTCACAGGAGGAAGTTCGCGTTCGAGATGTTTAGGTTCTGCCCTAAATGTATCTGTCTCCTAGCCTGCTATTGTAATAACAGTGATCAGATACCTACTTTCGACAACGTATTCACAATATGTTTATTTGAGAGTGTTTCGGAGATAAAGCGACTGAGAGAAAAGGGCACGTAAACACAAAGAGGGGGTGTAAAAACAGAAATAGATAGACAGGGTAGGTGAGTGTGAAAGAGAATGAACGAGGGCAACCCTTTGTGTGCTTCATGAGAGTCTAGGAATTCAATGGATTCCAGGCTTCTAGGAAGTGTAAAGTCACCATGAACCGAGTAGCTGTGTGATGGATGGTATCTGAGCTGATTGTATTATGTTTCCCCTTGCTGTGGGCGATTTGTAGCATAGGGCAAGCTTTTACAGCATCTCAGACTGGCTAAACTGACCCGAGATTACCCTCACATCCTCAACTCTGCTCCTTCTGAATTCGTCAGAAATGACACAGACGCGGATGAGTGGATGGTCAGTGGACTTACTCAGCTATTCTGTATAGTTGATCACATTTTTCACATATTTATTTTTCTACATGACTTTTTGTTTCTTTCAGTCACACCGATTAATGCAATTCACATTCTCCATATTTTAATTTCTGATGTGTGAAGGCTCACAGCTCAGGATCTTCAGGAACTCTGAGAATGTTGCAGGTCTAAATTTTCCTCTGACCTTACAATAAACATTAAGTCATTAGCGTTCTAAGCGCCCAGATACTCACGCCGTGCAGTGTAATGGCAGCCACGACCCCCAGGCCCCCATGAGGGGAGAGATGTGTCAGTGTGTCTGACCCCAATGGCCTGAGCTACTCCCACTGAACCATTCACCTCCTCTGTCCAACTTCTTTATACCAAGGACGACAGAGACAGATAGTAGCAGCCTTTCTACTGGTTCTGTGCTCATGTTGAAAGACACACTGTGAAAGAAAGACAACAAACTCAGATTAAGTGTGACTGAAAGAAAGTTAGAATGATAGAGTGACAAAACCCAGGCTTTAGAGGTCTTGTGCTCATCCGTTCCTCACCCGTTCCTCACCCGTTCCTCTCCTCCTCACGACTCTTCACCCCAAGCATTCATGAGCCTCCGACTACCAGGGTTTAGAGATCAGAGGTTATGTTAGCCATGGGTCCAACCCCAGGGCAAAGACTCCCTCTGGGAGTCAGTTCCTACTGACCCCTGACCCCAACAATGACAAACAGAGGCAGAGGGCCATGAGAGATCACGGTCAAGGCTTCTGTCTGGTTTTTGTCAGTCCATTGGATAGGATTTAGAAGGGGACACCCGTTTCCTTATATAGTCCAATGTTCTCGCTGTGAATGTGTGTGTGTGTGTTTGTGTGTGTGTGTGTTTGTAGAGCTGCTCAACAGCGTCCTGTCATGGCCTAATCTCATCCATAACACTGGCTCTGTTCCAAACAAACCCAACTAGACTGAGGCGGCCCGTTTCTTCCAGCCCCAAACCGCCGAAACACACAACTGATTTGACCATCCTTCCGACCAGAGAACATGCCCAACACATCCAATGGTCGCGGAGCGGTGGGGCACAGATATTTAACTCAACAAAACTGTGGGAACGGAGAACTAAAACATAAAACTACAAAGTCAAAAATAGGTTTGACTTCATGTTGACTTTCCCCTGAGAGACAGTAATAAACGAATAGGGGAGATTGGGATCTACAGACTCATTGCAATAAGGAGATCCGACCACCCTCAGACATCATGAAAAAATGATCTATAATGGAAACAGAAATAGAGAAGCTCCTTACCTGCCGCTTAGATGCGGTCACACAGCATGATGCTCCCACCGCCTTGTCTCACGATACAGCAAGTACATTGGACTGTACAAAGAAACGTGTGTCCCTTTTCTAAATCACGTCCAATCAATAGAATGTTTCCACAGGTGAACTCCAGTCAAGTTCTACAGACATCTAAAGCATGATTAAAGGACACAGGATGAATCAGAACTTAATATGAAGTGACATGGGTGTCAAAGGGTCTGAATACTCAAGATTTCAGTTTTTCTATTTCAATAAATGTGTTTTAACTCGCTGTGACTATTGGGTATTTTGTGTAGCTGATGTAAAAAATATCAGGATCGGTCATCAACGCAACAACGCAGCAAACTGCGGAGACCTTCCTTTCAGACATCTCAGTGGCCCTAAGCACTGCCTTCATTCCAAAAGCCCCTGTGTTTGCGAGTGTGTGCATGTGTGTGCATGTCTGTTTTGCGTGAACACATGTGTGTGTGTGTCTGTTTCGCGTGAACACGTGTGTGTGTGTGTGTCTGTGCTTGTTAGCGCATGTGTGCCTGTCCAGGTCTGTGTGTGTGTAGTGAAGGGGGAAGGGTTGTAAGAGGAGGTGTAAGGATGGTGGTGCCTCCCTCTCTCTCTCTCTCTGCAGCGGGGGCATTTATCAGACCCCTAAGTGGTTGTAACAAAAGCAATGCTCCCTGGGAGAGGACCTGACAGCAGTTTTCCCGCATATCGATCGTCTGCGCCTGCTCCAGTTTATGACAAAAGAGTTCACGACACCGCAGTCACAAAGTCAATACCATGATAAATACTCCCCCTCCTCAGGTCTCTTGTCCGGCACTTTACCAGGCATTTGCCCTGACAGTTATTACTCCTACCACAGTAAATCCACTGACCAAAGTAGGAAAGGAGGGAAGAAAAAGGGACTTCTTGGTTGAATTTATGAACCCAGGTTGGCCAAGTTTACTTAATTTAAAGACGAGTTATAAACACAGAGAGGTCAGCGCTGGTGGAGCGCTGGATTTGCTGGTTAAATGTATTGTTTTTACCTCGGCTCTGGGGAGCAATGTTTATCAGTGGTCTTTACAGGTACATACATATATATGTATATGCGTGTTTGTGTGTAGAGAGAGCAAGAGATAAAGAATGGCACGTGTGTCATACACACTTCGTTTTAAGAAGGGCCATCCTTTGCTGAGCGTGTGAAATACGTTACTTTAGAAGTTGACTTTGAATTGGCAACTCTCTTACACTGAATACACTGAATCTTGTCGTTGTTTCCCCCCTACAAAAACATAATTCGAATAACGATTAGTGAATTAAAATCTGGGATTAAAGCGTGAGCTGTCAGCAACTGTTTGTTCCTGCCGAGTGGGCCGAGCCAATCTTTAACTTTGCACACATGTTTACAGTAACACACATAGTCAGAGATCCTGTACAACCGTTTCCAGCAAATGAGGAAATTCGAAGAATGTTTTGTAATTTGGAGAGGTTCCTGCCTTAGCACTAATCCAACAAGTAAATCCTTTTACATTTAAAAGTACCCTTATCCCTGCTGCATATGCTCTGAAACACATTAATCAACATAGCAGATTATGCAGATGGAAATTGCTATGAATTAACATTTTTCAATTTATATAGTCAGACATATTACGAATCTAGTGAGATTAATATTTTTTTTCAATAATAGGTTACAAATACAGCATGTAGAATTGAGTGGCAAATCATCTGGTTTAGCATAACTCCTAAATCCTATTAGAAATGTTAAAAATATATCTTTAAAATAATGTATTTTTACTTTGCGAAAAGAAACCGCCAGCAGGAGAATCATAGCAACCCCAATCAGGCTCTCATTTCATGTTGCTCCTCTAATCAGGGACGTTTGTTCTGAATGTCTTACCTGGCTGTCCTCGTGTGGTTGTCTGGGGACCCAGAGGATTACAAGTGGGTCCTCCAGAGTCGGCTGCCCTCGATTAAATGTATCCATTTCCATTTGAGTCATTTAGCAGAGGTTCTTATCCTGTCAAAGGGCATAGCAGAGGAACTCTATTCCCAACCTCTGGCATTTTAAGGCTTGTGCTCCAACAGAATGAGCCACGGGACCCCTTGGAGGTCTGTCTCGTTCAGAAGTCTGTCTCATTCACCTCCGTTCCGGTTCCTGGCAAAATTGACGTCTAATAAATATGCGCGGTTTGTCAGGTGTTGGTGGTCAGCCGCTAAAGGGCCATTAAGCGGTGGGATACCGTCACGCCCCCCAAATGCTGTCTGTCAAGTGCACAGCTTTTGACGAGCACCCAATGAGCCCCGGCCAACGTAACGCACTACAGACGAGTTGGGTGGCTTCTTGGTGTCCGCAGTGGGTCGGCCCCACTTGAAGCCCTGATGTCAGGCCATATCTAAGCCCAGGGAGGTCTGGCTCACAGCAGGCAGCAGATCAGGGTCTATAGTGGCTTTATGTCCACAATGAGCTGGGTAACTACCTGGAAAAGGCCCTGCTGGGTGGAGAGGGCCCTGCCTGCAGGAGCAGTGCAGAACACAGCGCTCAGAGGACACGGCATGGAGGGAGGGAGGCATGGGGGGAGGGAGGGAGAGAAGGAAGGAAGGAAGGAAGGAAAGAAAGAAGAGGGGAGAATGATGTGCAGTAAGGAGAGGGTGGAGAAGTGGGGGCAGAGGAGGGGAAACGGAGGAGAGGGGGGCGGGTAAGGATGACTAGGAGGGCGGAGTAACTGATTCGGGGGGTGAGGTCGGGTGGAGGAGTGGGGAGATGTTGTTCTGGGTAGAGACCGGGGCATCCTGTGATGATGTTACGTCCAATCCAAGTGAATGTCCAATTGAGAGCGGAAGGACTGATTTCTTCACAGAGCTGTTGGTGGAGCAGGCTTACAGGTCAGAGGTCAGTGAGTCTACACACACTCACACACACAGAGTCCCACCATGGATGGTGTTTTGTTCCGTGAACTGAGATTACCGGCAGCACAACTCTCCCACACACACACACACACGAACACACACAAACACGCACACGAAATAGGTCAGCGCGGAGAAAGTTACCTTAGCTATTGTACTTTCTGAAACCTGAAAGCACTGCAATCCCAGAAATGTCCGGCGTCAGCATGTTCACAAGGAGCACATTCCTCCAGACGTTCTGGCAGGGGCAACATTCCAGTCAGTCAGACATAGAAATATAGACTCTGGTGAAGTAACCATGGGGATGATTCCTGATGATTCCTGGCTAGTTTCCTGTATTGCACACGGCATTGCTTTTGTGAAGACAGGCCAGAGGATATTTCACCACGGGAACGTCTTCAGTCGGGTTATGCCAGTGGCTGGCGGTGGGGGGAAGGGGGGGGGGGGGGGG